>JMFS01030063.1:0-25592 GCA_000699545.1 Podiceps cristatus | reverse complement strand
TGCCAACAAAGATGTTAAACAGCCCCAGCCCAGTACTGACCCTCACTGGTCTCCACCTGGACATCACTCTATTGACAGCAACTCTTTGGGTGTGGCCATCCAGCCAGTTCCTTATCCAACAGGTGGTCCATCTGTCAAATTCATGTCCCTCCAGTTTAAAGACCAGAATGTCGTGCAGGACAGCGTCAAATGCCTTGCACAGGTCCAGGTAGATGATGTCAGTTGGCTGCCCTCCGTCCACCAACGCTGTAACCCTGTCATAGAAAGCTACCAAGTTTGTCAGGCACAATTTACCCTTGGTGAAGCCATGCTGGCTGTCCCCAGTCACCTCCTTGTTATCCATGTGCCTTAGCACAGATCTAAGGAGGATTTGCTCCATCATCTTGCCAGGCACAGAGGTGAGGCTGGCTGACCTGAAGTTACCTGGGTCATCCTTTTTTCCCTTTTTAAAATGGGGGTGATGTTGCCCCTTCTCCAGTCAGTGGGAACCTCACCAGACTGCCACAACTTCTCAAATATGACGGAGAGTTTCATTCAACTTAAGTTTTACTTTTTCTTATTTCAACTTTTTTCCTTGTAATTTTATTTCTTTGGTTTTTCTCATCTTATACTACTTCTCTCTCCTATTTGCATAGTTACTTTATTCTCCCACCTGTATTTGTTGTTTAACTGCCAAAACATAGCTGAAGAATTCAAGTAAATAGAATTTGCAGAAATAGTTTATTCCTTTGGGGTTTGTTTTTGTTTGGTTTGGGTAGTTTGAGGGTTTCTTTGTTTTGTTGGGTTTTGGGGGTTTGTTTTGGTTTTACCAAAGAAATCATAAATAAAAAGTAGTATTTCAACCATGCTACCATTAGAGCCCTTTACGAAAGATTACACTGCACTCATGCTTCCTGACGCTTGTATGAACACCAGTCTGATTTTTGCTTCCATGTTACATTTTTAACTGTGAGTTTAATAGGACTCATTTTATCGCTTTCTCCCTCCTTTAGTATGGCTGCTGTTCAGATAACACACTCTGCTTGCCGTATTTCTGCTCCAGTTTATTTTCTACTTTTATTTCCAGTCTTTCTAGGTCAAATTACTTTCTTCAGTGATAACCTTACCACCGAATTTTATTAACTTGGGTTTTTCTCACATTTCCCCAACATTTCCCCACCTGTTAAAGTAAAACCTCACTAGAACTCTTCCCTGGATATTATGAATGTTAAGGTATATTGCTCACATTTTTAACTATTAGTTGCCTGTTAATTTTTATTTTTGATCCAGTAGTATGCATTTCTAAAGCAATAAACTTTATTTTAAGGATAAGATTTCATTATATGCTAAGAAAAATATGTATAGCAGCTGGAAACTTGCTATAAGATTAGAGAGATCCAAATTAGCATGTTAAACCACATCTGTGCTGCCTGCACTCTCAGCAATACTAAGGAATTGCCCTGTCTCTAACTTGGGGAAAAAATAGTCATAACAGCACTCTCGTTATTTGTTGCCCTGGCTTAAAGAATATTTTATTAGTTCTCCATCTTTATGCCTGATGGATGCTTTAGGCCATTTCTGCCTCCTGTGCAGCTTATCAAATCACCAGAGTAGTATCAAAGGGATGGGACACAACAGGGAATTGTTCCTGCTATATCAAGTGCTTGACTGGAATTTAGATAGATTTACCTTATTGATCTTCCCTTTCCCCCGCCTCTCCTGGTTCTCTAAAAAATAAGAAATCAGGTTGTTTAAATGATGTGGGTTTTAGGAAATTGAGTTAATGGTTCCATCATCTTCAGAATATTTCAGCAAACAAAACCAAAACAAACCACACAAACCAACCAAACAAAAACCCCAAACAAACACCACCCACCTCCCCCCCCCAAACTCCAGACCTCTTTGTTTAATGGTGATTTCATCAAACCACCACTTTTGTTCATATTCTAACACATAGGCATCCTTTGCACTCATTACTCTGTGTGAAATAAACCTTTATTCATAGAACCAATGAGTAGGAGTTAGTTTTGATTGAGTCTAGCTGCCCAGCCCTGTCAAGGCTGAAGTATTTCTAGATATGTGCAGGAATAAAGCTTTAGTTAAATAGAAATGAGACTGCTGGAAATTTAAAAGCCTCTATTGATGGAACTAAAATTGGTATTTTCAGGTTTGCAGTGTTGGAGTGGCATGACTTAAATCCATCTTCTGAGTACTAAAGCTTTTTGTCGCTTTATATCCTCACTCTTGCTTGAAAAGGTGGAAGTTCAGCATTTAATCAGCATACACACTCCTTCGTCTTTCTATGGTTTTAGGTGACTTTCAATGTACAGTATAGCTGATATTCTTGGTGAAATGATCTTATTTTCAGAATTTCTCTTCACTTTATAAAACCACTGCTATTTCCCTTTCTACACAGAAGAGGAAGTTTTGTTTTGTTTTTTTTTGTTTGTTTGGGTTTTGCTGTTGTTGTTTGGGGTTTTTTTAACTGTTATTTGCACTCTCCTATGCTGGCTTTTTAATCTCCAATTGAACTAGTTGCTCCCTTGATTTATTTATTCACTTAAACATTTAAGTGTTATTGAGGGATTTCAAGATTTTTCTATGAGGACCTGGGAGACTATTGCTTTCAAAAATCACAATAGTTGATTCTCTTTGAATTTAAGGGTAGAATAACCTGACTTTCAATTTTGAGGCCTCCAGGGTTCAAACTGCATGCTTGATGTTATCTTCTTTGACAACTGGCATCTTACATTGTAGAAATATTTCCTGCTATCATCCGCTTTATGAATCTGAGTTCTGGTGGATTTGTGACTTCAGATATTTCCTTTTTCCTACAGAGAAGCAAATTATATTATTTTCAGAAATGTTTAAAATAAAGTTCACTTATATCACTTCCAGTTGTTATCCTGGGTGACTAAAAGTTCCGTTCCCAAGTGTACTCTACCAGGACTGGCATGATAGGAGCTGTTAAAAAAAATTTTCAGTCAAGTGAACTTTGTCGTTCAGGTCAGATGCAAGCACTGGATTATTTCCAGAAGTTTTTCGTGTCTCACTGATACTAGGCCTGTTCCACTGCATAATATTTTTTCTTGTTGATATTCAACTAAAACTTTCCTGATGCAAACTTAATTTGCATCCAAGTGGTATGTTTCAGGTATTTTTGATTCATCCCCAATTTGTGTAGTATATGTTATATAACTATATCTGCATCAATAAATACGGTCTTATTTTTCTGTATTTTTTTAGAAGTGATATACATTATAGTGAAAAAACAGTATTTTCATATTGGAAAGCTAGTTGTGTTCATCATCTTTCTTTTCCACTCACAGACAAAAGACCATCTAGTAAAACTGAAAAAATAAAAGCCGCTGTCCCTGCATTTTTTAGTGTGTTTGCTGATGACATCTCTGACATCATTACTATGTATGTTAATAACTGGAGAGCAGATGGTTGTTTCACATCTAAAAATACCACTACTGCATTACACAGCACATATGTCAGACTCTTACACTGAGAGGAAGTTTCTTGCTATGATGGACAATGTTCTCTTTCCTGATTCAATGAAGCCTTTCCAAAGAGCATTTATTCTGCTTTTCTCTCATGGGAATGAGAGCCATGAGAAGGTCTATGGCTAAACTGTTTGACGCTGAACTCAGTGGAAATTATCCCATTAAAGTTAAGGGTAATAACTGTTTCTCAGCTATCCTCAAAAATAATGTATTAACAAGAATGAAAGTTTTCTTATGCTGTTCTTTAGTTCTTAGATGAATTCTGACCTTACAAGAACGCTGTGCTGGTCCTTCTGAGACCATTGTATTTTCCAAGGACACTTCCTACAGAAACAGCAAGGTCCCACTTCAGGCATGTCACTGTTCTATTGGATTTAGCTCCAAGCTATTTAGAGGAAAGAATCAATTCAACAGCAAATTTTGAACAGGGAAAACTGTGGCCTATCTTACCTGGGAGACTGAACAAGA
The DNA here is from genome assembly GCA_000699545.1 of Podiceps cristatus. Taxonomy (NCBI): domain Eukaryota; kingdom Metazoa; phylum Chordata; class Aves; order Podicipediformes; family Podicipedidae; genus Podiceps; species Podiceps cristatus. The sequence goes on along the minus strand of JMFS01030063.1, from coordinate 21,636 downwards.
TCTATGTGATCATTCTTCTAGCTTTCAAGTCTTTAGACCTATAGAATATTTTAAAATGCTTATTACAACTTAAATTGCAGTCTTAAGCATTATTTACCTCTGCTATGGGAGCCATGCAGAAAGTCATCCTGCGAGTTTATTTACTAATGTTGCAGTATGTAGTAACAGTGAGCATAATAATGGTTCATTCATTGACATGGTTCATGCCCTTCAGGCTTGTCAGTGTGATGCTTTGTTGTACTGATGAGCAGCAAAAAGGAGCCTTTCTCTGCCAGGTAATTCCAGGAGAAAATGACACCTCTCTGTTCCCATTTAAATGGTATTTCAGGATAATGTAATATGTCATCTACATCCTTATTTCACTGAAGCATTTCACAGGGATACAATATGGGAAATAATTGGTGTAATACATTTTCAAGTATCTTAAAGCAGACATAGTCATACAGATCTAAATCCCTGTAGTATTTAATTTGGGTAGGCAATTAAAGGGTGAAGTAGTATAAAAGCTACAAAAAACCAACAACAACAAAAAAAAATCCAACAACAAACACCTAAGGAAAAGTACTAGATGGGAATGAGAGCAGGCTCAGTGTTGCTAAGACAGAAAGTAATAAGTATTTTAGAAAGAGCCTATAATGATGAAGGAATTAGTTTTTGACTGTCAAGTTTCAGGCACATGACCAAGTAGTTAAGTGCTTATTTTGACTGCCTTTTTTCCAGCTCTGTTGAGTTGTCCTAGCTTTGGTTAAGTATCTTCTGCACCCAGAAATGCTCATTCTTCAGGTAAAGAATGAGCAGTCATATAGCAAGTAGCTAGTACATTCTTGATATTTTCAATATCGAATGCTGACTTAAGGTGACTTAGGAACCATGGATTCTAAAATACTTTAAGCCAGTTTATAAAACGTCATAAAGACAATATGCTCATTTGACTGCTAGTTTTTCTGGGAATTCTGCTCCAGTTGTGATTACTTTAAAATACATTAAGAGCCTCTGAACAAAAGTGTATGATAATTCAATTAATTGGAATACTGATGTCTAATTAGTATTTAATTAGAAACTGAATGCAGATTGGGAAAAGAGTGGCTTCCTTTACTAGTTACAAAACAATGTTTGCTGCTTCCAATTAGTATGGTGAACTCCTTGCACATGAAAACAATGAAATGAAATTGTATGCATCCCATGTAACATGTTCAGTTTATGCTTTGAGTTATCTACAGTGATATATTATTTTGTTCAGGTAAGCGGTGGCCTTGAGTTGTTAAAAATGTAAGAGTGGTACAAAGCCTTCATGAGCTTATGGCTGAGATCCTGTGCCTCTTCAAGCCCAAACATCCTGCTTGTTCTCACTCTTCAGCTCTAGTCCCTTTTGAGCTTCTGGTGTGGAGAGAGCATTGGCCACAGACAGCAATGAATTTGTTAATAAGTTATTGACTTGGAGATCCAGCAAAACTGCTGGCACTTTCTTATGCCCTCATCTACCTCTAGAATGTTTCTGAGAGCCAGCAGGAAAAATCCATTGAGGTACAGTCTTCAGTTTACTGTGAGCAGAAATTATGCCAGAGCAATGACACATACCCACTTTCTTCCGAAGGATGTGTTTTGCCTTGCAGCTGGTGCACTATCGCACCAGTTTTATCTGTTGGCATAGGACTATAAGAAATCCTTCAGCTCAGTTTCCACAAAGTACACGGTGACTTTAAAAGAACACATTCTTCATAGTGATCACTGCCTTGCAAGCTGAGGGAATGTATTATTTTCTAGGGTCAGTGGATTACTTGCTGCTGTTTTAAGACTTGTGAGGCTTGGTTATTTTCTGAAGAATAGCTGAGAAAATTCCAAAAGCTTTTGTTAAGGAAGTATGTTCATGATAGTATTAGGATTTAAAGCAATTTCTTAGAAGGTATTCACCAAAACCAGGAAATGTCACTGAATAATTCTATTTATCCTTTACCTGTTAAATACAGTAAAAAAAAGCTCAGGTAAAACTTTTAACTATGGAGGGGAGTAAAAAACCCTAAATTTTAAATCCCTGTTTCTTTTCTTAAAGAGATCATAGCTTTGACTAATGTGGAATCAAAGAAACACTCTTAATTAATTTTTCCCATGGCTTGTAGTGTGCAATACCTGTAATCTAAAGGTTATTTTATTGACTACAGTACAGATAAAATACAATTTTCAAACTCCCTATTCCTTTAGAGATATTAACTTCCCTTGTCAGTTTTCCATTAAAGAAACGTCTGTTCCTCAAAATGATTTGTGGTCAACTCATGTCAGGAAATTGTCATGAGGTATATGAAGAAATCATTAATGTATAGGATACGTTTAAATTTTATACCTGAACACCAAGAACTGGATGTCGGTCATGATTAGCCATATTTATTTTCTGTTTTACTCTACTGTAGAAAACTAGTAAATATACAATATTAAATCTGGTGTATTATTGATATCTTTTTGGCTGTTATGGAACAGAATGTAAATCATGTTTTAATAACTGTATTTTGAAAGGTATCAGAGCCTTAAATAAATCATTTGGAACTGTAATCCAAACTAAATTGTTCCTTTAGGGTCTTGTGCTGTTAATGCTGAAGTTAACCTTAAGCTGAAACATCAATGGCTATTGCTAGTTGTGTCCACTGCTGCCATAAACAAAATCATTGCCTAGTGGCTTATTTAAATCATAGATAGCTGTATGAACTCATTTTCTGCTATTGATTGGGTGGTAGTTGATTGGAACAGTGAAAGTTAGAACATGGAATTAACCTGCACCAATAAATGCTTTTTATTCTTGATTTACTTGATTTGCAGTTTATTCTCCAAACCCCTTAATCAAGCAAAACAAGTAAGAACCACCCTGGATGGACCTGCAGGCATTGCACAGGTTAAGCCTGCCAAGTAGTGGTAAACAAATCCTTAAAGGAAACGAGTTTTAGGGAAGTTAATATTCTTGCTAGGCTGAGTTAGTTGACACAACTTTGTGGTATGATTAAAGAAAGCAATGTCAGGAATATCTTGATGTTGAATTTGCTCTTGATTTGCTCAGAGTCTTGACTCTTCTCACAGTTACTTTGGACCAGATCAGGAACAACTGCAGCTCCTCTGAAGATCTGAGGTAAATTTCCCAACGCAGGGGCTTTCACTCTTCGATATTCAGTACGTGCAGGCCAGTTGGCCTAAAAGCAATATGAACTATGACTGAAACGTTAACACTGCTTCCGGCGGTGCCAGGCAGCCCTAGAGCAGCTGGTATTTGAGTGGAGGTGACTGTGGGAAGGCTGCTGTGCAGTTCAGGTTGTTGACCCTAACAGTTGGCAGTGCAGAACTTGGACTGTGCAGGAACAAAAGGTGTGGTTTCTCTTGCTTGTTTTGAAGGTAATAGGTGATGAGAACCAACTGTCCAAGCCAAATTCATTCCTACCATGACAAAACCAAGGAAAATGTTGAGAGCTTTCTCTAACCTTGATGATGGGGCTATGGTGACCACAGAGCTCATGCCCATGAGACCTAGACAGTCACGGCAAAGAGCTGGTGTGCATATAAGCATTCGACACACAGCAGTTATCAGGTCAATTGTGCCAGGGGATCTTCAAGGAGCCTTAGTGGAGGCTCCTGCTTCCAATGTAGGAATTGGGAATATAAAAGTTAGGAAAACCTCTAGTTTCTTAAGTCTCCAGTTGACCTGGAATAAGCCTTTTTCTACAAACCCATTTTGAAAATAAGCTTATGGGTCACACAAATACTACTGAAAATATCCTCTATATTTAGAGTGATGGGATGGGTGATTTTGGGTTTTGATAGTCTTACAATATTTTTAAAATATTGTAGCACGTTAAAAATATCTGAATTCTTTACTGTAGATGAGACTTGAACAGTTAGAATTTTGTTAAATGGTGAGTTACAGGAGTGGAAATCATGTTGTGAATTCAGTTCATGAGCAAAGCAGCCACTTAGTCTTTTCCTTGCTGATGAAGAGATAATTGCGTTACTAATGTACTGAGCCATATGATTTAGTAATAATATACTTACCTCTTCCATACAACAGCTTCATCAGTAGATCACAAATCACTTTACAAAGGAAGTAAATAAAATTACCCTCATTTTATGCCACAAACTCTGTAAAGAGATACAGAAACTCTGCAAAGAGATATTATGCTGCAATGGTACTCAATTATAATAAAATTAATTTTATCAACCTTGTGTTCATAAACCATCATAGCTGCTGCAAGAGTTAAAATCTTACATCTTTTGAATAGCCACAGAAACCAGAATTCAGGTTTCAATTTTTGAATTCATTGATTCTCTTTTTTTTTTTAAACATATATCTACATAATAATTTCAGCTGTCTTCTCAAAGCTAGTTAAGGTTCTCATAAGATTTTTGTCTGAACCTGAGGTTTCAGTGCAAGAACAGTAGGTGATATTAAGAATAAGATGATAAAGAAAAGTAGAATGTAGGATTTCCATCTCACTTTAAATTTCAATATATCAAAATGCTGACATTTAATTTTCAAAATACCTTTTTTAAAACTGAGAAATGGAAGTCCTACTATGTACCTTTGTTATCCTCTAGCCTCGATAAAGCACCTTGCAGTTTGTTGAGAGGAATATGCATTATATTATAATAAAGCCCTAGAACCTGAGTGTGTGTCCCCCCTCCCCCCCAAAAAATAAGATTTCAAACTGCACCTGCCATCAAATTCTGTGCTAATAAGATGCTGATTCATTTTTCTTTCTGAAATCATTCAAAATACAATGTTTTGAGGAAGTTCAAAAAATGAAATATTCTGCTGGATGGGGACCAAACTCTCTTCCATGGTGCCCAGCAACAGGACAAGGGGCAACAGGCACAAAATGGAACATGGGAAGTTCCATCTGAATATGAGAAAAAACTCCTTTACTGTGGGGGTGACCGAGCCCTGGCACAGGCTGCCCAGAGACGTGTAGAGTCTCCTTCTCTGTTGATATTCAAACCCTGCCTGGACACGTTTCTCTGCAACCTGCTCTAGGGGATCCCTCTCTAGCAGGGGGTTGGACTAGGTGATCTCCACGGGTCCCTTCCAACCCTGGCCATTCTGTCATTCTGTGCTTCAGTTTCAAGGAAGCTCAAAGTAATTATAACAATTTTCTTGACCAAATTATTTTCCTATCCCTTATTTTTTCTCTCTTCCTTCTTTCTTGTGATCTTGGTGCCCCACTAAGATTGCTTCTGCAGACAATATGATGAGTTCGGGAATTTGATTTCACTTGCCTCTAAAAATAGTCCTGCTGGAGAGCATATCACAGCTATTGGAACTGAACTGGGGCAGGGGAAATATTCGCATCTTTGACAACTTGTGTAATTTTCCAAGTAAATGAATACTGAAACTGTTCAATATCTGCTTCATCTAGGGCAACATTTCAGTAAAGCTTTCTAATGGGGGGGAGAGGGGGGGGAGAAAACTTTATTTTGGAATCTAGGTATCTTGTCTTAAAATTTGGTCATTAGCACTTAAATATAGTTTTTAAGCTGACCAATATTTTGGCCAAGTATTTCTCATAGGAATTAAGAACATGATATCTAGAGAGGTTGATTGGAAAAGTATGGTGAAATAGCAGGTACAGTTGTATCTGCAACAGTGTGCAAATATACTCTCCAATTCTATTCTTTGAAAAGATTTGCAGTTTTAATATCACCGAAGGAATAACCTGACTTTTTTGGGTTTTTTTAAATCAATGCATAGCTCGAGTGATTACTTTTATTTTGGAATTCCATTTAATCATGCATTTCCTTAATTTATGTTCTTGAGCTCAGTAAATACCTGACAGATAACTACATTGCTATTTAGCAACTTGCACATGTTTATAAAACCCAGCTTGTTTGTGATTTGCTTGTTTTTCCAAATTATGATGTGTAATGGTAGAACTTCTTAGTTTGGAGATAGGAGTTGTTTGGTTTCTTAGGAGAGAAGGGAACTGATTAACTGAAGTTTTAAGATCAGCTTCTTTGTAGTGACCGTCACTCTGTCATACAACTGATCAAAGGAACCAGTCAGAAATTACAATCTAAACATAACCTGCAGTTTCCATGGCTTGGGAGGCAATTAAGTACAGGGGTAGCTTACCTAAGAAAGATAAAGAATCCACATTGTTGGGGGCTTTTAAGAACAAGATATACAAAAATCTGTTGGGAACAAGGCAAGTAGAATTCAAGGAATGATTTCCTAGTGTTGCCTGCAATTCTGTGATTCAATGACTAATAGATCATTAGGAGTAGCTAAAAACCTAGTTGTTCAATAAAAGTAAAGCAGTATTTGCTCTGCATAAAAACAAGCATATGTTCATTCCTTCTATAAATTACAGTGAAATAAATTATACTTTCCTAGCAGTATTAGTAGCTAGTCTGTTTATTTTTTTTTTCTTCTTGAAGACAAGAGTACTGTAGTTCCTTATTTCTTCAGATGCTTAGCCCTAAATTTTATGCTCTAATCAAATGTAATACAGGCATTTGCAATTTTCCATGAAGAAAAATCTCTTCTGTAATAGTTTGTTCTGCTGACATTTTGGTGGAAATAGTTCTGGATTAATCAGATTTATAATGCATGAAAGAAACTAATTGATACAGCTCATAATAGACAACACAGAAAATTGCAGGAAAGATCAACATATGATATGCTTAATGACAGCCTTTATGGGAGTGTGTCCTCTATTTATTTTTTTCTCCTTCCTTTTGGCATCATGCAGTGTGCATAGCTGTGCTGGTGTGTTGGTTTTGTACTTTAAACAGACTGGCTCACTCGGGAGGATCGGGATTATCTGGCACTGGAACGGGCTGCCCAGGGAAGTGACAGAATTGCCATCCCTGGAGGTTTTTAAAAGATGTTTAGTTGTGGTGCTTAGGGACATGGTTAATGGTGGACTTGGCAGCGATAGGTTAAGGGTTGGACTCCATGATCTTAAAGGTCTCTTCCAACCTAAACTATTCCATGATTCTATCTTTATACTGGCAGCTGCTCCGCTGCATCCAGCTGCCTGGTGCTAGCGGTCAAAACCAGTAGAATTCCATGAGTGGATGCAGAAGGTCTGAGTGTAACGTGCTTGTTAGCAATTAGACTTTGCCTTTCAGTGCCTTTGTGCTGTGCAATGTTAAGCAGGATGATTCCTGGTACACAAAAGCTTGAAGGTGAGCTAGAAGCAGTCAGAAATGGTCTCCTTCAGTATATTCCTTATGTGAGAAAATTAGTAACTCCACTTATTATTACACTGAACTGCCCATTGAAACAGTTTTTACTGAAAATCTGTTTGAGTCATACCATAATATCCTTTAATTAATTTATGTATGTAACCAAAGTTATTGATAGCAACCATAATAAAATACGCAGCTTTAGTTGCAATATGGGAATCGAGGACTGAACAAATGTACAGAGCCTTATTGTAATCCAAAGAGGAGTCAGGGAGTTATATATCTCTCTACTATACATAATTTGAACACCATGGTGGAAGGAAGGAAATGGCTGCTTCTGCCTTTTAAAATACAATAGGCAGTAAAATTAGGTGCTGGGAATGATTCAGTGGATGTGTTAGTGTGTGTGTGTGGGAAGTCTGTAATTATGAACAGATTGACAGTTGTGTGCACAGTAATTCCCATCTGATAGATAGCCAGAGTGCTAATACTGGCGGACATACATGAAGAAATATGTGAAGAACAGGCCAAGAAAACCTGCTTTTCCTGGATCTGATCCCTGTAACCAGGCAAGCTTTGTGAGTTACTTCCTTGTAATAAAAGAATTCACTGATTCAAATTTTTCTCCAATGGCTCTAGAATGTTTTTATTTCTTTCAAAATTAATTAGTCTTTTCCAACATCAATTCTATGATTCATTTTTAATATATATTCTATAAGACATATCCCAGGATGAGCTTTCAAGGCTCGTGAATCGCTGGGACAGAATTGGCAGCACTGAAATACAGTTCTTCCATTTGGCTACGAAATCTCTATATCCTAGTTGTCATCAGTTTAAAGAGATGATTTAAAAGCAGTCAATTGGCCTTTAAATGCCTTCAGAGATCCCACATAATTACACAGATGCCAAGCTCTACCCACAGGCAATCTGCAAAAATTTCCTAGTGCTCATAAATGGCCTTCTAGACTAAAAAAGAAACTATTATCCTTGTTAATTTATCTGATTTTAAAATGACCCGGATCTCATGATAAATCAATTTTAACTTCCCTTCTTTGTTAATCTTTAAAATAATAAAATGTATGAAATATTTAAGATCTTAAATTAAAAGTGTTTATCCATTAAGGTAATCTATTAACTCAAGTAAGAATGGAAGTCAAAATTATGTTATAGGTGTCTCTATCAGTGGAGAACGTCGTCTTGGGCAATTAGGAGGGCAGTAAAGATGCATTATGCCAAGTGACTTCATTAACTTTGTACAAAACAGATGGGCTTTTCTATTACAGGAATATCTGGGGAGAATGTTTTGAAACCTTTTGTAAGAATGCTTAGTCTAAATTTCCTATGTCCCATTTTGTGTTGATCCCATCTTCCTTGCTTGCTTTGTGAGATGCATAGGTCAGATGTTGTCGTATTTATTGTTATTTTACAAGTGTCTTCTCTTTTATCCCCAGCCTAAATGAGCAACAGCTGTCTCTAATAGCAAAGAGTTTAAAGGATGCAAGTCTAAGGCTGATTAGTAAAGAGAGGAGCTCTCTCCTCATCCCCAAGGCATGCAGGACTGAAAAAGAGAAGGTATTTGACGCAGTGCATAGGAAGCGCAGAAAAGGCTTCTGCAATGGTATAAATAACAGAAGTACATAAACACATGCACAGTTGCAAACACTAAATATTTAAGATCATGGCTATGAAAGGGAAGGCTCCATCTAAGACCCCTGTAGTCATGTTTTCCATACATGAGCGTATGGGATTCTTTCAAAGTCTGAAATCTGGCTTGCTAAACAACTCCGTGTTGTATACATTTAAAGTGGCACTAGCACAAATCATACCAAACCTATTTAATTTGCCATTATTAAATAAAAGCATTGGAAGACTGCAGATTGCTTGTTCTGCTTTGGATTTTGAGTTTCTTTTCCCAAACAATGTGGGGTTTTGTTTTGGTTAAATAAAAAACCCAAACCACAAAATGGATCTGAAGAAAGTCCCAAAGCCAAAAGCAGGGGTAAATATGCAGATGATCGTTGATGAGAAAATACAAGAACATTTGGCAATCGGAGAAAGAATCTGACTCAGTCATCAGCAAGCATGCACACTAGGTCTCTAGTTCAATGTCTAATTTGGAGAACTAAATTAAAGCTGTGGATATTTATGTCACATCCTGCATTAAAATAATCATGTACAACAGGTGTTAATCCAGGAGACAGAAGAATCTCAGTTTTCTCGGTTTTTGATCCTATACTTAACCTAAAAAAGGCTGGTGTTGACACTTGAACTGCCTTCTCGACCCCTTCTGAGGTTTTACATAGGCATTGGTTTGTGAATAAGCAAAGCGTGCTGCTGTTACTGTGTGCCGTTACTGGAGAAAGCACATCTCTGGCTATCGGCCTTGAGTGTTTCACCAGGACTAGCCACAAAGCTAAACATTAAAACGAGGAATAGAACCTGCTCCATGATGCTCTTTAATTAAAAAAAAAAAAAAAAAAAAAAAAAATTTTGAGCCATTCAGGAGAAATAAATCATAAACATGTTTTTAAAAGCTATAACCATGTTATTATCTTAAGCTGATTAGAACAGGAAGGAAAAATACTAAAGAACATTAGTAACTTCATGTGGGAACAAAAGAGGTCTCACAAATAGGAGTTGAAAAGGCACCACTTATTTATAATGACTTAGGATATAGATATAGCACACTATAAATAAGAGAACAAGGAAGGAAACGTAGTCACTGTATGTTTGTTCAATTAAGAGCTTCAAGTTTTTGAAAGGAATAATGCAACTGTTATACTCTTTCATAAATGTAAATCAGGGCAAAATTTTTTTCAGCACTTCAATATTTTTAAAAATCTTCTCATAACAACTTCTCTTGTATCTCACTGTGGGATTTATTTAGTCAATGTACATTTATAAGTAAGATTAAAAGACCTGAGAATTATATACTCATAACACTCAGTAACCCTGCTTTATGGGTTTTTTTGTAATCTTTTTTCCAAGAGCTGGACTCTGTGGGTGTAGGGCTGTCAAGCAGGCAGACGTGCAGATTGCTCAACGTGTGCTGATTCTCAAGAGCTGTGTTAAGGCTCTGTCAATTTGAAGGGTTTGCATCCTGAAAACAGCCAGAGCTGCTCTTTGGGTTTTGCAGAGGGGTTGGATTTGTTTTGAGGTTTTTTGGGGAGAGTCTGTGAACATGTGCCTGTTCTTCTTAACAAGTAGATATAATCTTTCTTCAGCTCAACCATGTGGCATGTCTCAGGGCCACAGCAAGAATTTGTTCTGTTTATTCGTCTGAAGTTGCTCTATGTTGATCTTTGCATCAGGGTAAGGGAGGTTCCCTGGTCAAGTCTTTCACAAGAGAGCAAGATTTCAGCCTGATGCTTCATTGTAATTTTGGCCATGGGTCAGGGAGCCTCAATACCCAGTCTGTTACCAGCCTGACGAAGAAACATATCTTTTCTTTTTTCTCTTTTCCTCACAAGTTGTCTACATTAGTCTCTCTCGGGACTTGGGATTGACAAAACTTGTCGTTTGGAAGCAAAACAAATACTTTCACGGAACATTTCTGTAATTTGCAGGAAACAAAGCTTGGGTTTGTAACTTACTCCTCCCTTTCCCCCAACACAGAATAAAGATGATAAAACATTTTGTATTTTCTGAGACTGAGGGCCTCTAATCTTGCCCCTTGCCTCCAAAAGTATAGGCAGTTAAGAGATGCAAGCAATCTCCGTATCATTTTCTGAGTTGACACGGTCTCATGAGTTACTGTTATAAACCAGTGAACCTGGAAGTCAAAACAGGCTAAGCTGTCGGCTTCTGGAAGAGCTCTGTTCATTTCCTTGACTTGCTTTAGCATAAAGGTATTCCTGTTTTCTGATCTGATGGATCCTAAACTGCACAGGCTGCCAACTCAAGGGGCAATAGCAAAGATCACCTATTAATCTTTATTAGCTGGAGGCTCTCTGGCAGCCAAAGGGAGCACCGGAAAACTGATAGAACTTCTAAGAGTTTGGGTGAATTTGCAACACAGACAAAAAAATCATAGAAAACAGAGGGAATTGTGTGATTTAGAATTGTTTCAAAAGACTTGGATGTTGAGGATGTGTAATATAGTTACAGATTAGCATTTCTGCAGTTGTCTCCCACGTGGAATGATTGCTTGTGCCTATTCCTGTAAATAGTTTTTTAAGCTCATCTTAAAATAACATTTTTGCCATTTCTTACATAAATTCATGGTTTCCTCTTTTGCTTCTGCCCACAAGAACATCTGATTATCGGTGTTCACTGCAATCTCTGTGGGAATAAAATCACAACTAGCATTGTGCTCTGACTGAGCTCATTCACTTGATTACTGTCTTTGACTCCTGATTGCAAATGAGCTCGTAACAATAAAGCCATACAAAAGAAACCAGAAAAATGTCAGGGCCAGATCCACCAGTCCCTCCTGAGGACTGCAGGATCGACAGAAATACTCAGTAGAGCTGGTGAAATGAGAAAAATAATACCTCACCCTTGAGCTCTGAGCTACAGACCTTTCTGCTTAGCAGAGCTCATGTTTACAAGGACTGTTAATGCAGCCTGTATCTCTGCGCTTTCAAATGCAGCTTAATCACATTTATTTACTTAATATTTTAGAATGAGAAGTTCTGAACATTAGGGAAAACTGATACATTGGCTTTTATTTGACAGTTTAGTATATTGCAAAGGACATTGCATTTCACAGAGAGCTGACCCGAGGACGTCAGTGAGTGCCTCTGAGTGCCGCTTTAAAGCTTCTGAGTTTCTCTGTAAGTGAAACTTCTAGCATGATGTTTTGATTTACCAACAGCAATTGCAGCCACGTCTTATCTAACTCTCCCCCCTCCTTCCCAAATCAAATTGCCTTGCAAGTCATTAACATTTTTACTTTATTTTTGAAATGTTTTAAGTGGACAGTGTGGTTTTCAGCTACCGCAAATCTCTCTATGTGCCAGTCTCAGGTACCTTAATGTTTGCTGACAGAATTGGGCTTCTCTGAAAATAATGTGGCAATAGCTTCTCCTTTCTTCCTTCCTTATTGCAAAATCCATTAATGTGACATTTAGAGAACTTAAATGTACGAAAGAGAAGTTCAGTTCTCAAACAAATCTAGGAGAATTAGACTCCCTTCTTCTAACCTATGAGAAGACTCTGCTAATATACCAGGTCACATACCTGGGTGGGAACACCTCCCTTCTCCTCTTTCACCTCTTCTCTTCTGCAAGAAATGATTCAATGGACTGAAAGTGCAATCAGGTCAGATCAGAACATTTTAGACCAGCAGCTAGGGAGAGAAGAATCCATGGTTCCAGTCCCTTCTCTGGGTACTTCTCTAGAAATGAAATGAAGTGAAACATCCCTAGAACAGAAACCATAAGCTATCTTTCTTCTTCTAGAAGAGTGCCCTAACTAGTGAGCTTCAGAGCCATGCTCATGCTTGCCATCATTTTCTATTTCCACACAAACATGCACCAAAGCATATCTACGTTTCCAGAACTGGAAACAGTTCAATGGAGTAAGACGAATGGGTTAAAACTCTATTTATTTATGTACTGCATGTGGGTTTGTATTAAGGCAATTTAAATTCTTCTCAAGAATAGTTATGATGCTTCTATGGAGACAGACTTAAATTGGAAATACCCTTCTGATAAATTAAAAGTAAAGAAAGATGCCTCTGATATCCAAACACTTTTTTCTTTTTTTTTTTCTTTTTTACTTACGACTTTATTTTGCAGTTTTACAGACAAGAAAGTTATTGCAGATTGCTTGTTATTATTTCTGAAAGCATTTATTTTGAAAGTAAGTTATTTTCAGTGCCAGCTTCTTAGATTCCACAAATCAGGATTTAGATAAAAAGCTTCTTTAATTGTCTTGTAAAGGAATTTGTGTTTTGAGGGCTGATACTCATTCATAGACATTGCTCCTATTTTGCTGTACAGGCAAGATGCCTTTGCAGGCATTTTAAGATGCTGCAATTTTAGGTTAGAGTTGTAGAATTACTAGATCTTCTCTGCTAAAGAAATGTAGCTTTTAAATGTTGATCTAAGAAATGGTCATATTATGAACAGAATATCTGATTTCTTTTTATTTTTAATTATTTGCTTAAATGAAGACATTTTCATCCAAAGAAAGTTACTTGATAAACTTTTTTGCACTCATTTATGAATACAATCATTTTGTAGTCTGTGTTTGGAACCAAAAAGATGATGAGCACGTCTGCAAATGTAGGAAGTCAGTTTCATAAATAGGTTTTTACTTTTTGTCCAGACATTCCTGAAGGTTCAAACTCTCATTTTATTCCATTAATCTTTTATCTTGATAATATGTGTTATGTTGCTTTGCCCTGAGGCTAAAGTTGAAGTACTATCACCTGGGCAAACCACTCTAGGGATGATTTAGAAATCTTTACAAAATCATACTAATTGCAGAATGATAAATTAATGAAGCTCCTCGACATTTATTCACTTGGAATAATTCCCAGATAATAAAATATAGTAAAATGGGTCATTTTGCAAGAATAATTTTCTTTTGCTGAGCATAAAAAAATGAATGTACCTGCTTACTTGCTGGAGTATCTCTAACATAATAGCATAGATCATTGAGTCCTGTAAATGAGGTTTGCTTTGAAAGTTCAGTGATTTGCAGGCACCATTTGAAGTCAGTCTTTCTGCAAAAGCCTAAGGGCTCTCAGATAATCAGTCTGCTGTGTGTAAAAAGCATGTTCAAACTATATATGGCTCACTGTAGGTCTGTACAGTACCCGTAGGCCGTATAGTGGTTCACATTTTATACATGAGTACTAGTTGTAATAAAAAAGCACAAAGGGACAAGAAGTCATTCAAATGAAGCCTTTTCTTATTAACTTTGATTGCTACTGTTAACAAATCATTCATTCACTATAGTGATATGTGTGCAAATAGAGGTGGGATTTAGAACTACACATACTCAGAAGGACTATGCTTGCTTAAGTTATTAGGCTTCATCTGAATTTCCCAAGTAGGAAGGAGATGAAACAAAGCCTAAATGACTTGGCTCCTCTCTTGCTGTGGATTCCTATATAGCATAGAGAGGGCCTCTAGTAAGTGGTGAGCTGTTTCTGTGTCAAACGTACCTTTAACTATTTTTTTCCTGACTGTTTTTCTTTCACAAGTGCTGCTTATTGTACATGCAGAAGGCTCCTCTGATTCTGTAAGTGAACTGGGCTGAGGTAACACCTCATAGGAGTTTTACTTTATTTTCCTTGTGTCAGATTTTTTTATGGACCATATAGCTGACAAATGCTGAGATGGGCATTCCCAGTTGTGTCTTGCTTCCTCATCACATGCATAGAAACATAACCTGCATAAAGACTTGGTATCCCCAGGATAAGCGCAGAAATCACCCAGCTCTGTTACTTGGGAGGTACCATAGCACCATTTCTAAATTCAAATGTTTGAAGAAGCAGTAGTGATCTTAAGGAATCATGGAGAAGAGCAAGATGACAGCTCCTATTCCGTATTGTCAGGCTTAGCACGTATCAGGTGTTCTCATTGCATTTAGATTACAGACAGGAGTTGGGGAGGATAGATGGAGCAGAGGCTGTTTGTGCTCCTGTGGCTGACGGCTGATGGAGAGGCTGCTGGCTTGCACAGGCCTAATCTGGAACCGTGTTAGACAGAAAGAAGCCTATGGTTTCCTATCGGTCCTCTGCTGTGCTGAGAGGAGCTTGGGGTACTAGAATATTTGGCCCTGGTTTCAGAATGAGCTGCTGGGAAAAAAGTGTAAAGCAGAAATCTTTGCATTTGTGGACTGTTGTAAAGTGTGTGATTTTATTTATTTATCTTTTATGCATATTCTCTACTTTTTCCTCATATGGAATAAGCAGTAACTGCAAAGTTTACTCTTGCCTTTGTAACTTTCTCCCACGAGTCATTCTCTCTATTTTTGCCTTTCTTTTCCAGGAGTATAATTATTTTGCAACTGGCTTGCTTTTTTTTCCCAATTGTATTTCTTTGCATGTCCTGTCCTAGCTTTGCTATGTAGCTCTAATATATTAAACAAATGAATGCTCCAAGCATTGTGTCAAAGCTTGATGTGAGTACCTGACAAACGATCTACATTTTGTTACATCTTATCTAAACAGAAGGATAGTCACATAATTTCTTGTCGCTGGCTTTCCCAAATACTGCCAATTTTTGCCTCCCAAAGCAGGGGTTTGCAAGGTTGGCTGAACAGAGCAGGACAGAACTAACGTTTGGTATGTCTCAAATTTCCCAACTGTTTTATCTATACAGGAAAAAATGGGGAGTTTGGAGCAGAAGTGCTCCCCTATTTTCAATATCAAAGCTGTAGCGTGTTACATACTCACAGTCTTAATAGTGCGCCTTCATCAGATGGAAGCCAGCAATGTGTTCCGCACTGAAATATGGTGGTCGGTCCACTTAAATCCCATTGCAGCAGGGTCAGATTGTTCCTGAAAGTGCTTTCTAATCAAAAGAGCCAGCATGATTTTAAATAAAACCTGATATTCTTCTGAAAGCTGTGTCAGCATCAGAATAGCAACAGTTGGACTCTTTCCATCTCTACTTTTTGTTGCTGGATTAATTTTAGATGTGCTGCATATGGATTATGCATAAAACGTTGTTTTCCTGGTTTTGTTATGGCTGCAATTAGGTCCACAATAAGTAACTCTTCTGGGAATTTCATGGTCCAGCGCACAAGTTTTCTCTGACAGGGCTGTTAGCCCTGGGAAGAGCAAAGGAAGACACATACTGAAACCTAAAAGGTAACTAACTATACGTGCATTGAAAAAAGACATTTGTGATTCTAAAGCAACCTGTGGCTGGGAACAGGAGAGGCAGCGTCCAGCGCAGGCTCCGTCAGTCATGGCCGGGCCGGCTGCTGGGCTCTGTCCGCAGCTGGGTGTTGGTAGTGATCTGCTGGACGCCCCTTCCTTCGGCCGGGGGAGCTCTGGAACTCAATTAAGATGCAAATACCAAATGTAGTTTAATTCGTTACACTTTACCTATCGAATATGTCCTAGTGACTTTTTCAATCATAATAGAAACAAAAACTGATGGTTACATGACAAAAATATATCCTCTTGTAACTGTGGCCTTTTTCCTGTGTAGATTTCCTCTATTTTGCAGCTGTTGGCTGTTTAAATAGTAATGCTGGGTCTATTGCCATTTGCGTTAGTCGGTAATTCCTTTGTCACTGAAAATACAGCTAACACAGGGAAATGGGACTTTTAATTGAAAAAGTTGAAATCATGCTTTAGAAAAAGCACCCTTTGGTGATAATGTTCACGGAAAGTTGTGTAAATGAAGCCAAAGAAAGCAATGTAGCCTTTTTAAACTTGGAACCTTTTCTAGCACTGCACCATTCTTGTAAAATATGTACCTGTGAAGAATAAATAGTACCGATTTTTTTAAGGCACTTAATTAAACTTTTCTATGCGTGGCCCTTTATATTTTTAAAATGAACCTTTACTGAATGTAACAAGAATGAACAATTTAAAGTGGGTGTTTAATCAGTGGACTAATGTTAATGTTAAAAACTTCTTTGAGTTGAAGCTGAAGGGTGAGATTCTTGTCCTAATGCTGACAGTGCGCTGTGTCCTCTTAGGCACCAGTATGGGTTTTGTATTGTTCCTGTGTTTCTGAACACAAAAATAGAGATAAAGCACACAGGATGGAACTTATCCTTGAAAATTACACTATACTTTCTTCCAACTGATGGGTTTAGGGTTGAGTTTCTTTCCCCTTTTTTTACTCCAAGGTGGAAAAAGTGATGGCTTATTCCAGTACTGCTTTCTAAATGATTAAATGCATATGCCACAGCAGAACTGCAGCAAAGCTACTGGAATGGAGAGCAGACTCACGAGTGAGGTTATCGCTGACTTTTCCTGGTGGAAGAGGGACATAAGTGTGTGTTTGTCAATGCTGGGACAGGCTATGTGTGATGGATGTGTGCATCTACCGCAATTAGGAAGGAGGGTGTTTGCGGCATTTCATCAACAATATTAACACTTTGTAAAGATGAGAGAGTGTGTGACTCAGTAAAAAATTGAATGCCACCTAGAAATGTTTTCTTTAGGGTCACATGAGACAGTGTGAGCTGATCTAACCATGCAGTCTGTTGGCAGAAGGGAAGCTCTAGACCTTCCTGGATCTTGCACTGAAACAGTTCATTGCCTGTACCCAGTTGTGAGCCACCGCCTTCCCCCAGACGGCTGCACACGGAGGCAGGCTCTTTCTTTGGGCCAGGCCGGCTCTCGGCCGGCTGTTGCTCCGCGTGCAGCAAGCCCCAGCGAGCGTTGGAGCATGGCCATGGTGCAGGATGGGCTCCAGCCAAGAGAAGCAGGGGGAAACCTCCCACTCGGGCAGTAACGAGCTCTTGGATCAGCTCAGCCATCTCTTGTAACTTATTTCTAAGGTTCACTGAGCCTCTTAAAATAGAGAAATGATGAAATGGCTTTTATACAAGTAATTCCTGTGTGGAGTTTGAGAGGTGGCTAATTCAATGGATACTGCTGCTATTCACATAGAAGGACCAAATGAAGAGAGAGAATTTGTTAACTGGCTTCATTTCTGCACTGAGCAATGCAAGTTTCCCTGATAAGGGAAACTTGTGAGAAAACAAGGGGAAAAAAATGCAAAGGCTTGTGAGATAATGTATACATCTTTTCCTTAATTGGTAGCCTGTGACTACAGGTCTTTCCTATTTCTCCCCCTTTGATTTAGCTATATATATTTTGGTGTCCTCTTCTCAATCTTTGTGTATATTCAGCCTCACATCCATTGCAAGCACACTTTCTTTTCTACTTATGCTCGTCAGTATTCTGGTGCCGTCAATTAATATTGGCATTTCAGCATAAATCTTCAGTATAACACAGAAAAAATCACAAGCAAGAGTTAAGTTTTAGTACACCTGATAAAGATTTTATTCTGTGTGACTTTTTCTCTGTATCTAAGTTTCTTATTTCAAATCTAAATTGTAATTAAACATTATAAAAAGGAACTTAAAACCTTCTTTGCAAGGTAACTATCCACTGAGCTGAATAACAATGAGAGGAGATAAACATTGAAGTAGTCTTTCTTCCTGCTAATGAATGCTAATATGTCTCAGATGCTGTAGCATCTACAGTTGCATTTATATGCCTTTTTGGGGCAAAATACACATCAAACATGATAGTTATATGTCAAATGGCAGGTGGAATGTTAATATGTAGATATCATTTGCTTTTTATACTTTTTTTAAAAGAAAATTAAGCTTTATTTTATGCAAGTTGTAATGTAAGGTTTGTGTCCTCATAATGGAACCTCCACTACTGCTTGTATACAACACAGAATGCAGCTTTTCCTCTTGTGCTCCCTGACCACTTTATTAAGCATGAGGGCTGTTTGGGTAAGGCTGTTGCAAATTCAGATCTGACAGATTTCAGGTTATGCAGGTTGAGAAAAAATTTTTAATGTATGAACAATGTGGTACCACTCCTACAAATATTGGGAATAGCCAAAAGTCTGTCTAGAAATCCTCATTACTCATGTTTAAAAGATTAAATGTGTGTTTATAGTATAATACAAAATATACTTGCTATATTACATTTCAAATGCTATAATTTTATAGATTGCGTTTTCCATAACAAGAATCTTGTATATTGTATTTATTACCCTACAAATGTGGATTACCAATTGGTCATGTAAGGGACCTAACTGTATTTTAGAGAACACCCACAGTTTCCTGGACATGTCAGTTTTTATCAGTATCTAGAGTGGGTAAAACATTATGCCCAGAAGTAGAGTTTGAGAAACAGTATTGCCTGTGTAGAAGAGCATGTCCTCAGCATCTACTTAGTAAGCTGAAGACTCTGACTTATGGAAAATAGAAACTGATATCTTACATAATTAGATTCATCCAGGTAGAAAATCAGAAGTACAAATTGATGAAAAGTGAGCTAATGAAGATTAATGGCTTGGTTCTTCCCCCAATTATTTTCTTACTTCGCACTAAAATTGCTTTTCCACCTCCTTGCTGGTGCTCTACTCTTCTTCCTAGGATGTCACCTGGGCTGTTCTGTGATTCTGTGATATTGTTACTTAGGACATAAGATAAACTCCAGTGAGAGCCACCAGTTCACCCTCTGCATTGAGGCGGCATGATGAATGTTTTAGCACTAGACTTCTAACCTTTAAAGGAACATTAGAGCTGTTTCTTCATAAGTGGACACAGAGTCTCTGGGGGAAGAAAATAAGATACATTTTTCACCTAGCTTATTTCATGCTTGTGCTCTACGCTGGTCATTGCATTTCCACGGGAGATCAATATTACAACCTACTCCTTGTTGTGTAGCAAATGACTGGGTTACATCCCTACAGTATGTGTAGGTGAACTAAATAAGAAACTGTCAGTGCTGTTTTTGACGGAGCTCTTCTTAGGCAGAAAACACATCAGGAGAAAAATCATAAAGCTTGTCCTGAGAGAAGCTGAGGGGTGAAGCTGATGGGTGGTCAATAAAAATGAAGGATGTTGGCATGTCAGAGATTAACATCACAGTGGGATACTCAATCACTACTTGGGTGGATTAGATGATAGAAGGATTTAATAGGCAAGGAGAAGACTTGCAGGGACAAAAGGGCGACCAGCACAGGGATTAAATGAAGGAGTGTAGAGGATCTACAAAAAATATTTCAGTGATGTTGTTTTGAATAGAGCGAAAAAAGTTGCTAGAGTCAAGGTTTAAAAAAGGTAAGTTTAAGTATAGTACATTGAGATCTTGGAGATGTGGGTTGAATGACAGAAAAGATGGTGCAGTCCTTTCCTATGTAAAGGAAAACAGCAAAATCTGGAAAAAGCCCAAAAGTGCAGATCCAGAAAGATTGCTGCAGTGGATTAAGTGGAGAGTAATTTAGAAATTCCAGGATTATTATCATAGAATGGTTTGGGTTGGAAGGGACTTTAAAGATCATCTAGTTCCACCCCCCCCTGCCATGAGCAGGGACACCTCCCACTAGACCAGGCTGCTCAGAGCCCAGTCCAACCTGGCCTTGAACGCTTCCAGGGATGGGGTGTCCACTACTACTCTGGGCAACATTCAAGTGCCTCACCACCCGCATAGTGAAGAATTTCTTCCTTATATCTAATCTAAATCCTACCCTCTTTTAGTTGAAAGCCATTCCCCCTTGTTCTATCACCACATGCCCTCGTCAAAAGTCCCTCTCCAGCTTTCTTGTAGACCCTCTTTAGGTACTGGAAGGCTGCTATAAGGTCTCCCCGGAGCCTTCTCTTCTCCAGGCTGAACAAGGCCAACTCTCTCAGCCTGTCCTCACAGCAGAGCTGCTCCAGCCCGCTGATCATCTTCATGGCCCTCCTCTGGACTCTCTCCAACAGGTCCATGTCCTTCTTGTGCTGGGGGCCCCAGAGCTGGATGCAGCACTGCAGCTGGAGTGTCATGAGAGTGGAGTAGAGGGGAAAATCACCTCCCTTGACCTGCTAGTCACACTTGGATGCAGCCCAGGATCTGGTTGGCTTTCTGGGCTCCAAGCACACATTGTCAGCTCATGTTGAGCTTCTCATCAACCAATCCCCCCGCCCCAAGACCTTCCCCTCAGGTCTGCTCTCAATCCGTTCCCCACCCAGCCTGTTTTTGTGCTTATATAAAATATTTGTAACGCTAGTGAGATTTTTCCTTAACTAAACTGGTGCATTTGGGTCCCCAAATGCCCAGAGTTGATCCTTCATGGAATGTGGTCTCATTATCAGAAGAAAGTTTTGTCTAAATCTGCACTTATGTTCTGCATAAATGAATTTACTTCAAAGATCTAAAGTCTGTTTGAACAAATCACATACCAGTGAAATATCATTAAGACTGCTGTGAGAAGAGTAGACTGTAGCTGTAGTTTACAGAATCAAACAAAAAGTAATTTATCTGAAATACGTTTTTCTGTGGCTACTTAATTTCAGCACACGTAAGCTGACTTCAAACATATCTAATTGTGCAATATTTTCAGGAATATGACGATCGTAGTGCATCACCTTGTCACCTTGGTTAGAAATTATTTCTCTACAGAAAAGCTTTCCTAGGAGAAATACAAAAATCAGTTCCCCACTCATGGTTATCTCCTCTTAATAGCTAGCACTATTGGTGCAACGTTAGTTATGTCACTTGATGGTCCCTCCTGCCTAAATGGCATGTAGGCTTCTTAGCTTTTATGATTTCCTTTACATCTTTCTGTTTGTATATCCATTATTCTCAAATATTCACAAAATATATAAGACCATCACCTTTATCATAATCATGCTGCTAGGATTCATGTATATAATTAAGTTCACATTTTTTTAATATTGTATTTTATTTAAGTTAATTTTAAAAATAATTTAACTGGCATTTAAACTATGTAAAGGAATGCTACTTCACAGGCTGAACAAAAAACCTGGATAATTTAAGTTTAAACTACAAAAAGAAGCTTTTCTACAGTTAACTGATATATG
>KL262110.1:0-21579 GCA_000699545.1 Podiceps cristatus | reverse complement strand
CCTTTCTGTATCCCAGATGTTCCCTGTATGGTGTACAAGGCTTTCTAGTGATGTTATTTTACTTCTAGCAGCCTCTTATAACAAAAGTTTTAAGCCAGCCACGAGCATGCTTATTTAAGTTTTATTGCTATTCTAACAGAAATATTGGGTAGACTTACAAACTTATACTCACAGATGAAATGATTTATTTCACAGGATAGCACAAGAACATGCATTAAAAGAAAACGCTATCAAAATAATCATAAATAAGAAGCAGCTTGACCTGGGTATGTATCTCTAGTTGAGTATGCTTTTATGATTATTTTCTAGTTTACTGATTCTCAGAAGAAAAATTTCTTGCAACTCTGTTAATTTCAGAAATTCCCAGTTAATTTGTCAGGTTCTGCTCTACAGGACATGTAACAAATTATAATGATTAAAATTCTTGGATAGAACTAGAGCAATTGCAGGAATCCTGTAATGTTGAAAAAGCATTTTTCAAGTGTTGAAACACTTTTAAGAGAAACATTGTGTAACAGCACATTCAAAAACTTTTTGTAGTGCTTTACACATGTTCAACTTGTCAGACATGTTGTGGGAAGCTATGAAAACAGCTTTGTCTTTATTGTTGGCTTAAGCATCCAACATACTTATTTCCCTTAGTATATGTCAGAGCTATGGAGCTGACAATAGGAACTCGGATTCAATTCCCACTTCCTCTGTCCTGTTCCTGTTGCAGTGTATGGTCCTGGATGTGGTGGTGTTCCAGTTTTACCTGAAGATCAATTAACTAAAATAGAAACAATCATATTTTTTGAATGTTTTGAAAAAAAGCAAGCCGAGAAACATACAGATCATTTAAAAAGCACTTTTAAGTTGCAAGTCTGATTCTAATTTCTGAGTTTCTGGTAAATTATGTCAGTAATGGGCAGGGGTTTTGATTGAGTTCTTAATTCTAGTAATTACTGTAGTTCTTCAGTACAGTACGAGTAAGGCAAGGGGCTGTTCAGGTGGCTTTGTTTCTGGGTGTTGGGTGTCGCATGTTCTCCCCCCCCCCCCCCCCGCCATGGTAGTACAGTGCAAAATGGTCTTTTTTCACAAATAGAGTATTTGGGTTGTATTCATCATACTCTGTTTTGTAGGCAAAACCCTTGAAGACCAAGGTGTAACACACAATGCAAAAGTGATGGTACTTCAACTGGAACAGAGTGATGAGGAAACTAAAAGAAAAGTTCAGGAAGAAGAACTTCAGTGTAAGAAAGAAAAAGAAAGAAATGACAAGATGCAAAGAACTAAGAAGGGTTTGGAAATTCTAGCAGAGAGAGGTAAGGGAGAGTGTTGGGGTGGTTTTGTGGGCTGGGTAGGAGATGGGTGTTCATTAATTCTTGCGCATCAAAAATTATCTTCTTGGTGGACTTTGACCATAGAGGAGTGCCTGTACTATGGCTGGATTTCAGTTCATGCTTTTCTAGGTTCTTGCCTACTTGAAAGCTGGATTTTAATTTGACTAGAACTTCCTCTTCTACTTTAACTCTTCTTGCACAACTAGAATGCTAGAAAACATTTGGTACTTTGAAAAGCATATAATATGAACCAGTTATTTATTTGGCACTTAACAGCTAAGGGACTGACGACTCTTGCGAACAGGCTTTAAATTTATTGTAGGCATAAGCACAGTGGAATAATGTGTTATAAATCTTTACACACTTTTTTTTTTTGTGGTTTACCTTGGATATGGCTGTGCATAACCATGGTTTCATTGTGCAGAACAGCTCACTTATTCTCGTCTGTAACGTGGCAGTTCTGTTCTTGTTGCATTTGATGTCGATTGCTGGCAGCCGTGAATTAAGTTAAAGGGATAAAGTCAATTTAACAGTAATTTTTCGAAATGAGGTTGCGTTTGTGAATTGCAGTGCTAGATGGTGAGCTTAAATCACTTCTCTGCTCTATTGTTTCGAAAATCCCCAAACAAGAAACTGGGAAACTGAGTATGTAATGAATCCCTGCCAAATGCAAAAATACTGAACAAAGCGGCTTTTAATGGTCAGTGACAGCCTCTTTCTTACTATAATATCAGATTTTGAACAAATAAAAGAAGTGATTCCTTTTATGGATTTAAGGAGTAATCTAGACCCCAGCCCTTGAATCCTGTATAGATATTTACTGCTGTCAGTTACAGCACAATGCCAGAGTATAGAGTGGAATCCATCATGGTTCTGCGTGAAGTGTAGAATGGATTTAACAACCTTTTTGTTTCATCTGAGAAAAATTGCAGGGCAGAAGCTTTTAGTCTCAGCAAACTCCTACTTAACTGTCTTTTTGTTTGTAAGAAAAGCATCTTTTCATTTTAAATCAGATGGAAGTGAAAACTAAATTGATAGTTTTTATAAGCATTAAAGATATGGAGAAGGTAAAATCCTGAGCTGTATTTTTCTTTCAGTTTTATCAACTGTGCTCAGTTATGGAGTGTTCTTATATCTATGCTTTACTTGATAAAACATTGCAAATGTTATATCATGTAAAATGTAGGTGGCTTGTCTTCTGAAAAATATTCCTTACAACTCCTGTAATTTTAATGTCAAAAAATTTAAATTTCTGGTTGAACAGGGCCTTTTTCTTGGGACCTTTCTAAAATTTCCTCATGTTTGTCTCGGGGCTGTTGTTGGTAGGTATGTCTAAAAAAACCACACATGAAGCCTTTATATGTAATTCTGATTTTTGTTGTTCTTTGGTTGTTTTTTTTTGTTTAACGATGTACTTAACTGACATGATCTATGACAGCAGAGTTACTCTGCTGAAGGTGATACTTAGAATTTAAACTGCTTTTTCTTACCTTTCAGAGGAGTACTTGGATCCAGATTCTGTTCCATACCTAGATATAGCTAATCAGACTGGAAGGTCAATTGAGATTCCTCCTCAGGCTAAAAAAGTAGGTAGAAGTATCTTTAAAAAAAAATCTTAATAGCTTTGTAAAGTTTGATTTCTGAAACATTTCAAATATGGGCTTGAAATACAGGGAGGCTTTTTGGGATATAACCCTGGGTCCAGTAGGTGTTTGCTTCATGGAAATAATTTTGAAGTAAAATTGAAGTAGAACTCTACAACCGGGAGTACTTCAGTCATCTGGGGAGAGGTTGCTGATCTAATCACTGGTCTAAGCTCGCACCAACCTCTGTGTGGTCCATATCTTGGTTTTCTGTTTTTATATGGGCTTTAACTTTGTTATATCCTAGCACCTATTTTAAATTTTGGGTGCCCTGGAATGACATGAAAATAACTTCATTGTTAGGCCTCAGTTTCAGAAAGTTGATGAGTTTTTCAAAATTGAACTTTTAAAGTAGTTGTGAGATCTCTTGCACTGTGACCCCTGTCAAATTTAAATCTGTTTACTATTCAAGAAAGTTCCACATTCTCAACTGAAAATATCTTTGGGTGCATGCATTGAATTGTATCAGGAGTGATGTACCTGATGAAGCGGAAGAGTAGTGCTAGATGCTGTCTTTTAAGATTGCTGGATTTTCTGAAGATAAATAAAAATCTTTACAAATAGTTGGAATTACACAGTTTAAAAAAAAAAAAAAAAGACTTGGGAAGCAAGAAACAAGCCTCAGCATGCGCTAACTGCTGCCCTAGGCTCTTCTGAGGATGCTGTTCTCTGCATCATTTGGAGTTTCTGGATGATTGGAAGAACAACTGTCCATTCTCACAATGCATGTTGTTCTGATGAAGTGCTGAAAGTAGTAATTCACCCCGAGAGTTAAAGCATCAAGTGTTCAAGTGCACGAGAGTTCATCAGTACTGAACGTGGGTCAGAGGAAATATTTCAGGTTGTTTCTATCTAGAGATATTATTTACATTTCCATTTGTCATACTGCTGGAATGAGAGTGTTTCCCTGCAACACTCAAAATTTAATTTTCAGTTCTGAGGTTTTGCAGGGGGTGAATCATTAGATTTTACAAGATAGTTGTAATAGCAAAGCAAGACAAATTTGATGCTGTTAGGAAGAGTAGCACCCAGAAAAATGCTTAGCTTTTTATCACTCATCATTGAAAAGCCATCTAGGGTTACATTCTTAAAATAAACTTGATGCAACATGTCAGTAACATTCATTGCTTTTGATTAGACAATATCTAACATCAGCAGATGGGAGAAAAGCATGAAGTGACGTGAAATAGCACTGCTACTACGGAACTGATACAATGGTATTTTTCTAGAAAGAGCGAGGGCTGTAATGTATTACCTAGATAGTTCTTTTTAGTTATAAAAGTGAGTTGCGGAGGTGCAAAAAAAGTCTCAATCTGTTTTTCTAGGCACTTGTGCTGGCAATGGGTTATCATGAGAAGGGCAGAGCATTAATGAAGAAGAAAGAATATGAAATAGCACTGCCATACTTGTTGGATGCTGATAAACACTTCTGGTAAGGACCTTTTTGAGTCCTTGTGTCTCTTTCCTTTACTGTCAACCAAATACAGGAACAGCATTAGCTCCACCTGTAAAATGGGACCTGTTTTGCCTGGGGTTACTTCACACCCCTCTGCGGATGGGAAATGGCGGACAAAGGCCCTGACTTGCAGTGACAGGTGAATCGGGTAGAACAGCTGAAACAGATACTTACTCTTTCCTACCAACCTGAACAGAATCTGTCAATATTCATGTACGAGGCTATGAACTGCCTTAGCTTGAGAGACCGTTCAGGATACTCTTGCAGTTCCTCCTGTGAAGTTACTGTTTCTTGTAAAAGGTGGAGCAGATAGCGGAGGTCAGTAACCACACCAGGGTTTCTGCGGGTAAACTAGCTTCCTGTCAGCAGTCAGAGCCCTAAATTGCTCTCTTGAGATCCCCAAAAAATAGTATTGTCCCCATTTCTCTCATCTGGCTGCATGTGCAAGGAGACTGGTACAGGACTCATTAGTTCATGTGCGCTGAGGAAGATGGTTTCTCCATCCTCTCAAAGATTACACAGGGTTTAATTCCATTCTGCTTTTAAAGAGATCCCATCTTAAATAGTAACAAAAGGTGTTGTGACGACTGTAATCCTTTGCAATGTAGCGTTACTGTTAATGTCCTGTGTATTAGTGAATATGACGGGAGATCAGTGCTTCATTAAAGTTCCACTGACCTCAGTTTGCTACCTCAAAGATGAAGTGTGTGCTTTTGAGAAAGTGTGAGTATGGCTGTTGCTTCATTAGTGTTAAAAAGTGTGTGGAAAAAATTAACAACCTCTCCCCAAAAAACCCAAAGTACTTGTTTTATTTTCCAGTGAGTGTAGCACAGAACTGCTGAACACTGTTGATAATTATGCAGTACTGCAGCTGGATATAGTGTGGTGCTATTTCCGCCTGGAGCAGCTGGACTGCCTGGATGATGCAGAGAAAAAGCTGTCCACAGCCCACAGATGCTTCCAGAGGTGCTATGGGGAGAATCATGAAAGACTTATTGATATCAAAGTATGCCAGTTTTGATTTCATTTGGGTGGCTTTGTTTTCCTACATGTATTTAGTTATTCAAGTATTGCAAGACTGACTTTTCAAAGTTTAAAGTTTTCTGTGTCTTTCTGGTTTGTAATCTAGTTGTGTTGCTGTCGGCATAGTGAAAGCATTGGGCTTGGCAAAAAGGTTACTTATATGTGCGGACATCGTCAGTGGTTTAGATGTGATACTTTATCTGCATACTAAGTGTCATATATAGTGACTATGTCGTCTTTAAATGTGTATTCTATTGATAATGAATTATGCTTCTACCCATGTGTTCCCCCCCTTGTTTAAACAATTCTTTAGGGAAGCTATGGTCGTGAGAAGGTTTTATTTCTACGGCTTTACCTCCTTCAAGGGATAGGACACTATCACAGTGGCAGAGAAAAGGAGGCTGCTGAGTATATTCAGAAGGTAAGCCACTGTGAGGTAAAACTTTTGAGTTGTTCACACTAGCTCCCGTGTTTGGGCTGTGTCTTGCACCTGTTCTTTGCTTACACAGAAAAACAGGGAGATGTTTTTTGTTCGTATGTTAGCAACAGCGTAAGTAGCATTATTTTGTTCTTTCTATATACAGGCATCTCGTTTATATGAAGAGCTGTCCATAGATCCCGATAAAGTTGATCGCCTGTCGCTCCTGGGTTTCTCTGAACAGGAAGCTCGCCTTGCACTGCGAGCCTGCCATGGGAATGTGGAACATGCCGCCAATCTTATCACCAACAGGAGAGAGGTATGCTGCAGTGAAAGTACTACATTGAGGGTCGTATTAGTTGGGGTTTCCGTAAGATTGTGTTTTGTGTGACTAGTGCAACATGGTGCTAAATTAAGGAGACTGATTTTCCCACATTAGCACTGTTCGTATGACAGTTTGACATCTGCTGCCACAAGTTCGAAACCAAAACTTAATAGAATAAAGGAAGCTCCGTCCCAAAACAGATGGGACAAGAGAGCGAAAGACCTGTGGTTGTACCACAGAGGCACATAGGAGGGCTTTGCACCAGAGTTTGCTACTCAGCACTGCTCCATATGGGAACAAAACCACCATGATCAAGCTGTCGCTCCTGGCCTTGGCTGGTCCAAAAGAGAAGAGGCTGCACGCTAAGGTGCTGTGAGGGCAACCGTTGAGCTATAGCGTGTTACGGCTTTGGACTTGGAAGATCCAGGAGGGGAGAAGAATTTTTTTGTGGTGAAGACAAGACAGTGTTGTCCAGACCTGAAGTGCCTGAAGTTACGTTCAGTAAGCTGAGGTGGCACTTCTAGACTTCAGACAGTGACACATGGACAGAACCGTCCAATGGCCAAGAAAGGGCTGAAAAGAACACCTTGGCTACGTGCCCAGTTCTGACTGCGTGTCCTTGGCAAGTCTTGTCTGCAGGCCCATCTGCCAAACGCGTTTATCACTCACCAGACAGAGCCTGTAATAGCTGCAATAGCATCAGCTCCGATCCTCAGCGCGGAAGCATGGCCACAGTGCTAGCTCATGGAAGTGCACTTTATTTATTTACAAGTGTCTAGCAGCACAGTCTGTTTTGTTGGGTTTTTAAAAAAAAAAAAAATATATATCCCTTAAGAGATTCAAAACTCTAAGAAGTAAATCCAAGAAAGCCTGTATGCACAGGGGAAGGCTGAAGCACTCCCATGCACAGTTTGCATTGTAATGGCTGTGTTCTTGCAGGAAAAGGCACAGATAAGGAAGGAGGAGAGAGCTAAAAGAAGGCAGCGACTGGAAGACGTAAACACCTTGAAAAGTATGGGCTATTCAGAGAGAGCTGCTCAAGTAGCTCTTCATAATACACAAGGAAACCTGGACCAAGCCTTTAAGGTGAGTGATTTTTTGTGACTAATACTTTCATAGAAAAAAAACACACAAACTTGTTTGGGTTGGGGTTTTTTTTGTTTAGCAGATTCTTATTTCTGTAGTCTGTATCTGTTAGCTCATAGCTACCTTTTGTGACTGCAGTGACTGAGCTTCCAGTTCCTGACCTGATACATTGGATGTCATTTAGGTTGGCTGAGGTTTGCTTATATCGTGGGCTTAAATACACATCCATCCTGAGGACTGTTGCATCTCTGTTGCTCTATTCTGAACCTTCTCTGTTTTATTGTAGTTTATTCTTGACAATCCAGAGTTACTGGTGGAAGATGATGATGATGATCCTGTGGCCATGGACCAGTTTCAGGTGTCCCAGGAAGGTATCGATCAAGTAAGTTAGACTTTTCGCTTTCTTGGGAGTTGGCTGCCTTGTTTCTGAATTATGCCTTCCTTAAGCAAAGCTGCACAAATGTCCTTTGACCTGTCGCTCAAGCTGTCACGCTTCCCCTGTCTGGCATCTGCTCTTCACGCTGAAGTCACACTCAGGCTAAAATATAATCCGTGTGTACTTCCTGCCCATTGCACCAACCTGTCATGGCGGAAGCGGAGGGAGGTGTGTGAGCTCTAATGCTCTGTCCCAAGAAAGACAGGAAATGAGACATTTTTTCAAGTCTTTAAACATTTAAAGAGTTGGAATGTATCTTTCTTATCATAGGCCATATGAAAAGCAATTCAGTAGTTAGTGTGGCTTCAGGATTAATGACAGATGGGCAAGAAAACTATATTGCCTAGATGAAGTAATAGCACATGCTCACTCCTGATATGCTGGAGTGCTTTGCTGTTTCCTTTTGAAAAAAATAAAAACTGGTCTGATACTAAGCAAGAGGCTCTTGATTCTGCTCAACATCCCCATTCCTTTAATAGGTCACTGCCCTGTTGTTAACTGTTCCCGTAAACCAGAGTCACTGTCCTGGAATTCCTGGCATGCAGCGCTTTCCTCCCTGCAAGAGGAATGACTGTCAGATTCAGAGTCAGATCCCTGTCAGGCCCTGGTGCTGGCTGAGCTTGGATTTCTCCAGATCTCTCTCTTTTCCTCCCCTCTCCTGTAGCTGACGTATATGGGTTTCAGCCATGAGTCGGCAGAGCAAGCTTTAAAGGTCTTTAAAGGCAACATCCACTTAGCTTCCCAGACCCTTGCTCATTACGGGGGAGTTCTTCCTGCTTCGCTGCAGCTGTCTCCAGGAGGGTCCAGTCCATCCGAGGAGTCGGCTTCATCAAAAGACTCGCCTACAGAGTCTGCAGGTAAGGATGCTGCAGGCAGGGGGGCTGTTCTAGCTCCTGTACAAAGCGATTCAATACCATTAGAGAGTCGTGAGTAATCATAGAAAGGTCTGGGTTGGAAGGGACCCCAAGGATCACAGAGTTCCAACCCCCCTGCCACAGGCAGGGACACCAACCTCCAGGCCTGGACCTACACAAGGTTGCCCAGGGCCCCGTCCAACCTGGCCTTGAACACCTCCAGGCATGGGGCATCCACCCCCTCTCTGGGCAGCCTGTTCCAGCCCCTCACCACTCTCTCTGTAAAAAACTTCCCCCTAATATCTAATTTAAACCTTCCTTCCTTCAGCTTCAATCCATTCCCCCTTGTCCTACCGACAAGGCATCCCATTTTGCTGAACTCCACCTTTCCCCTTACGCCATGGGGCAGCACTGCTCCAGGGAGCCCCACGAGACTGACTCCACCTCAGAGCAGCAGGCAGGGACGCTGGCCAGGGTCCCTGCATCCTTTGGCACTGGGCAAATGTCCTATGAGCCCCTTGTCCCAGCAGGGCTTCAAACCCATCCCTCCACCCCTCCCCAACGTGCGGCCACAGCAGCCCCAGGGACTACTTCTGTTAGCAGCATAGCTAGAGGCAAGGCATCCATTACCCAGCGAAGCTGTAGCCCCTGTGGTCAGCGACAGCCGTGCAGGGAGCCGTAAGGGATACGATCGGCTCTAGGCGGGTGTGCAAGGCAGCTGCGGCCCAGAAGGAAGGGGTGACCTTCCGAGGCGTCCTGGCAAGAGCTGAGGGGAAGTGGCTGCTGGCTGGGCCGTGGCTTTGGCATAGAAGGCTGGAGGCCTCGGCCGGCTGTGTCGGCACCTCCCCGGTGAGGAACGCCAGGCCCTCTCTAGCCTGCAAGCAGTCCGAGCTTCCCCCATCCGACTGTGCTCACACCAGTTCTCTTTAAAAACAAACCAACCTCTCCCTGCCTGTACTCTTCCAGAGAGCAAGTACGAAGTTGCTGGAGCAGGTTCCCTGGACCTACCGCTGATAATAATGATGTTCTGGCTTGCTAATATCGGAGTTCTGACTGCTGGGAAGTTTATTCCAAATCTGTGCTGTACAGGCAGCTGATTTGACCACATACTCCTCGTGTCCCTTATGTGGTAGAACTTGCTCTTTAGCAAAGAGGAAACTTGCACATTCTCTCTCCCGTTATTTGTCAGAGCTGTAGTGATCCCCGTTGTACAACTAAAGGCTTTCCTACAGCTTTAAATAGTATGAGGAAAAAAAAAAATCCCCATCCAGTGATACCTTTGCTGAGCTATTTCACCTGAGGCAGTTTTACTGTACCAGACCTGCAGAGCCGTGGTGCTGGTGAAGGAGGGAAAGGACCAACTTTTTTCAGAGGTGAACTCACTGCTGCTTCTTTTTACTGGAAGGTTCTTCTAGTTCACCAACAGAAGACGACATGGAGACTGATGCAGTCAATGAAATCCTAGAGGATATTCCTGAACATGAAGAGGATTATCTGGATTTAACACTGGAGGAAGAGGAACAAATCATCCATGAATACTTATCCTATGTACAAGTACCACAGCATTAAATCCCATTACATCTATTTCTGTTACATGTATTTACCTTGACAAACTGAATTTGGATTATAAATGCACCTTCAGCTTATCTCTTACTAAATGCCTTGGATTCAGTTAAACTATAGGTGGAACACTTAATTCCTGCTTATTTATAATCTGCTTAAAGCCTACGTTTGTGATATGTTGTAATTTATTGTCATAGCAGAAAAATGGAAACATTTATTTTCAGAAGAAAATTTAATAGAACTAAACTATATTTTTATTGTGAAATAAGTTAATTCACTTAGTATTCAAGTAAAGAAGCATTTCTATACCATTTTAAAATACCAGCTTAAAAAAAAAAAAAAGTGAGTTTGTAGATCAGAAACCTAGCTCGCGAGATTATAGAGGTATCAACTTACAAACTGTTCTTTTCTTCTGAAAGATTTCTAAGAGACATTTCTGTATCTGTTGTGCATGGGTTTACACCGTGTCTGCTTGTCGCTCCATGCAGGTGTCACACAGGCAATAAAGGTAACTGTGCTGCTGCTGGCGAGAGTTCTCTGCTCCGGTTCTGAAAGCTGGTGGGAAGGACCTGGTGGGGCTGGGGCCTCTCAGACCTGCTCTGTAGCAGGATTTCCCTCTGTAGCAGCGGTTTCCTCAGGCAGCAACTCCCTGACCTCTTGTAGGTGCGGGGCCCAAGGTTGGTGGATTTCACAGGAACTACACGTTTTTTCTTTAATTAGTGCCTGAACCGAGTTTTGTTCAACAGCTCTCCTGGTAGTTGTACCCAGCTCCAGCATTCCGGAAAAATATTTGGGGGTTTTGTGTGTGTTTTTATAACACCCCCTTTTCTGCTCTGTAAGCACAGAAGTTCCTGATCATCAGCTGGTCTTAAAAATGGTTTCTGTACTTCCCGTCAGTGCAGGCTCACGGCAGAGGGAGCCCGCAGCCTGCCTGCTCCTGCTCCTCTGAGCAGAGAGCCTGCGCCCTCTGCTCAGAGGAGGCCTGACAGCAGCTGCTGGACAACGAACCTCCCAGCCCTTTCCCTGCATTTGTTGGTGGGGAACCTTCTGTCAGGGCGAGCGTTGTGCTGGAGGAAGGAGAGCTTGGGCCTGAGGGACTTAGGAGGCTGCAGTAGTGGATTTTTCTTCTTGGCTACCTTCAAGGCCAGCAAAGAGCAGGCATGGGTTACGCTGTTAAGGCGCTATTTGTAGTTCAAACTCCGTCTCAGACGAGGGCTGTAAGTTTTCTATCTCCTTGCAGAAAGCTGAAGCATTTCTAAAGCTGGTACAAGGCGCTGCTGAGGAAAATAACAGCCCCTTTCTCGAGAGGGGTGAGACTGGACAAATGCAGAGCAAAACCAGAATATACAAAAGAACTGACACTGAGAAAAACACCCAGTGTGATGCATGTGGCTGTAACAAAAGGAGGTGGGAGAGCAGAGATCTTCCCCTCAGCCCTGGGGCGCTCTGCCTTGCCCTGTGCCAGCCCACAGGCCTGCAGCCAGGGCAGCGTGGGACGGCACCCACACTGTTCTCTCTTCAGGGGCTTGGGTAGCACACAATGATGACAAAGTGAATGTTTGTCCTCAAGGAACTTAAAATCAGCATCCTACCAGGCCCTGCCTGTCAGAGAAGCCATTCTGCGATGCTGTAATGCTGCCAGTGCTGCCCGTCACTGTGCGGGCAGTTTTGAAGTGAGTGTCAGGGCAGGAGCCACAGGCTAAAGCTTAAGTTAATTGGGACTGTGTATTTGAAGACATAGTGATATGTTTAGCAACAGGTGGGAGTGGTAATAACTCATTAATTCCACTCTTTGAGATCTATTGCTATTAAATCCATTTGCTAATTCCAGGTGCAGCTGCTGTAGGCCCAGATCCCCTCTCCTGTCAAAGGTCCTGTGCACGAAGTTTTAAAAAGTGAAACTGTCCATCTCTGCTCACGGCCTCTGACTTTGCCTTGGCCTCACAAGCAAAATGCAAATACAGTGAGTGGTAGAGCGAGCCATCACCCCAGCAACCAAGAGCCACCGTCTCCCAAACCTCTCCCACAGGGCCAGTACCGAGCTATGACGCCAGGAGCCAGAGGCTTATGGGGGAATGAAGTCTGCTCTGCACCTGACCTCCCCCAAGGCTCGTGGTAGGCATTTAACATTAAAATGCTGTTTCCTACTCACTGTGTAAACCTGCCAGGTCGGAGCTAGTGACGCTGCTTGGCAGGAGAGGCAAGCAGGGTGCGGGGCAGCAAGGACAGACCCGGCCCCAGGACGCAGTTCTGGTTTTAGAGCAGGCAGGTCTCTTCAGTGCCACCCCCGCCAGCGCAGCTCTCAGCGAATCCCTTGCCTTAGCACCCTGTTGCCCTCGTCCCACAAAGCCTGATCCTAAGGCCACCCCAACTCCTCTCAGCCTTGATTAAACGCTTTGCACTGCACCTCGCTCCTGTGGGTGACAGGACTGGCAGCATGGTCCCTGTTCCATGGCACCCTGGCGGGGCAGGGCTGGCCCCCCTTCCCCTGACGTGGGAGCTGAGCCCTGGCAGGCTGGTGCACGGCTGGAGGCAGGACAACTCCACCCCCAGCTCTGAAGGAAAGGCAAGAAATTTTTCCAAAGGTATATTTTTTTTTTTCCCCCTATTCTATCATCCATTCTTAACAGCTCTGCATCTGCAGCCAGCCAAACCCCCAAATGAGAAGAAAATAAAAACTAGACCCTCAGTTGTCTGTAGATGCCACATGTTTATTAGTCCATTCTAAAAAAGGATTACAGCATTTTTATCGTGCTGTAGGACAGAATAAATAAAGCCATAAAAAATAAAAACATGTGGTTAGGTATTTTTGTACTGGTTCTACAGAGAGTTATAGCTGCAAATAGAAAAATATAAGAACCCTTGTTTATTCATGGCTCAGTGGTTATCAGAGAGGGATGAACCTGGAAAAAGGCTGGGAGAAGTACTCAAGGGTGACTGCCTACGCGGTGCTACCACCAACCTCCCAAAGCAAGGCCGGCCCCAGGCTCCTGGGGAGGGAAGAGAACAAATTTGTGCACTCACTAAGTCTTCCTCCTTCCCTCTCCTCTGAAAAACAAACACAATTCAACGTTCCCCGTGGATAGCAGGAAGGAAAACTGCTCTCGGGCTGCCCTGTCACCGCCTCGGGAACAGCTGCCGGCCCATCGGCACAGCGCTGCCCCGGCCAAGCAGGGCTGGAAGCGCAGCCCCTGCCAGTGCATGGAACACAGGTGAGGCCGTTGATGCTGCCCTTGCTGGAGGGTGAGATTGTAGAAGGAAAAAGAAAACCCAAAAGAACCTGCTCAGGTGTTGGGAAGAGGAGAACTGCAGGGCCCCGGCGAACAGATGAGTGAGGTTTAGACTGTTCTCTAGTTCATGTTTTGTTAACAAACCCAAAAATTTGTCCTACGACTCCCAGCTTCCCAGAGAGGTGTCCAGTCTGCTGTAAACTCCTCCTGCTGAGCCCTACCATCCGGGGGTAGTTGGTCTGACCAGCAAAAACACCCACCCCGAGGGCAGCTGTGAAAAGTGAATTCATAGTCACAGGGCACCTTTCATTTCTCCATTCGGCCAAACGTGAGCAGCCCGCAGGAACAGGAGAAAACGCTTCTCGTTAGGTACTAGATAGGCAGAAGTGTGCGATGCCTCTGTGCCAGAGGGAAGTGAAAGCGAGCAGCCATAAATCAGAAGTTGTTAATTACACCCCCAGCCCCTGACCCACACTGCAGTCCCGCCTGCCCCCAGCGCTGCTCAGCCGCAAGTCCTCGGCCCACACCCAACCCGAGCCCACCTGAGAGCCACAGACCCCCCCAGCTCCTGACAAAGAGGTTCAGCAAAGGCGTTTCCCATCTCTTTCCAAGTTCTGGTGTACATGGACACGGGTGCAGAAAACGAGAGGCCCAGCTTTGGTCACTGCCGGGAAATCTGTTCTGGACAGTCACACCAGTTCGATGGCCTCGTGTTCCCCGTTTTCTTGCTGTACCATACAGCCGACTCTATTGTTGAAGAGACGAGACAGCCTTCCCTTCTGCGAGCTCCTGCCCTGCGCAGACCTCTCCTTCTTCCAGCGCCGCTTATTTCTCTTGCATATTCCTCGGATGTCCCAAATCCTCAGTGTGCCGTCGTGGGAAGCCGTGTAGAGCAACTCGTTGTGGATCTGGAAGAAGAGGGTGGCACTTAATACCAAACCGTACAGCTCGGAATCGGCGCAATCAAGCTGTCAGAAACCAGAGCAAACACAGCTTGATCCCAGCACTTAGGGCCCGATAGCTCATTGCAAGAGCCGGTATAAATTATCGCAAAAGCTGCTGAAGTGGGATGAGATATTACCAAGTCTGGACTCTTTTTCTCAGCCACTTCAGAGAGCCACTAAATATAAACAGCAAGAGTTATTTATAACCTAAACCCACTGGAAAAGCACTGGGGAGCTAAACCCCATGTCAGAGCAGGCTGGAGCTGGGAATGTCCGTGCTGGTGTCAGACTGCTGGTTTTGGAGATGAAGCCTAAGGAGGCACCAAAATCAGCGGCAGTGGGTGGGGGGAGGGGTAGACAGGGACGGACGAGGGATGGACACAACAGAAATGTTTTCCTTCTCCCTTCCCTTCTTCCTTTGCAGTAAGTTACAGGTACAATTCCTCCTTCAAAATTTGTTGCTCTTCCAAACCTGCAGTAAGTTAACCTCGATTCCCCCCTGCAGTTTCATTTCCTTAATGAAGCATTTGCTGCTGTTGGTAACGTTTCCAATCGTCCTCACGCCGCCCCAGAAACCAGCTGTTGGTCTTCATCCTCTTCCCCTTCCTGCGTCAGTCTGTCGGCCACGGGCGCTGGCAGAGGCCGCGACACGAGCGTCCCACCCGCCCTCTGTCTCACAGCAGCAGGAAGCACCGCACAACCCCAGCCCCCTCCTCCCTCAGCCCTCCCTCCTTAATATACTTAAAATCATATTAAGGTGGCCACTTCTCAGTCTTCTCTCTTCCCAGGATTTTTCTGCCCTGTACACTTGGAAATTGAATTACAGAAAAAATACAAAGCCAAGCTTTGGTCTTGTCAAGACCTAAGAGCTGCACAGAGCAATGAGATCAGTTATCACCCAAATGCATCCCGGTAACTAATACACAACCAATTGGTCAATACCCAAGAGTTTCCAGCTTAAGACCAACCAGCCACTTGCTAATTCAGAAAAATACACGAAAGACAACTATACGCACAACCCCATATGCTTGGGATCAACTCCAAAAGGAATTTATCTATCTATCTCATCTCTCTTTTTTTCTGACTCTCAGCCTGCTAGAAATACTTACGGTGTCTCACATTCTTAACCAAAATCCTTATCCGGCACGCAGCTTTTACCGGGATCCTGATGCAGGGAGATGGGGATTTTTAAATGCACAAAGCATCCAAGGATTCACGCTCCCCCCCAGGATTCCTCTTTGCATTGCCACCAAGGATTACTAATTCCTCCCCTTTTACACGCAGTATCACGTGAGCCTAGACAATACACAAGCAATTTTTCAGGGACTTAACTAACTTTTAGAAAATTTTTAAGCTAGTGGCAGAGACTCTTCTATTGAATCGGTGGGATGCAGGTCGGACATCAATCCAGAGCTGCTTTGTCATCTCTATACCTTCAGAAAAAAAGAGACCCTGAGGGCAGTATTTTATACAAACGTTTATATATGGGGTAGCACGTGGCAATCACAAGCTCTTCTCTCAGATCAGAAAGGATGGTAAGCAGTCGCTAGACTGTTGAGGGATGCCGTGCCCGGCGGGGATCAGGCAGATAATGCTGTATCTTACTCTCCTTGGATAAGGCAGAAACTTCTTTTCTAAATGCCTAAAGCGTTGCAAACGCTTACGTAGGAGACTGAGAAGCTGCAAGAGTTTCTGTCTCAAACGCTCGGCAAAGGAGGACGTTTCCTGAAGGAACGTTATCGCAGTAAGGTGCGGTTGAAAGGGCGGATCTTGCGGAGGCAGGAGAGCGCTTTTCTGGGCCTGAGTAACTGTTTCAAAATGAACACGCCTGAGACAGCATCCCCCTGCACCCACGGACTAACTACTGCAGGAGACCAACGGAAGGAACACACCATCTAATGCTCAGACCAACCTGTCTCCCCTGCAAAGGGCCAACTGCTGGAGCATCCCCAGGCGGGGAGACGGGTGGAAGCCTGGAAACACAAGGGCAACTTGGCAGGGATTCAGGGGCAGAGGTCCCAGAACTCCACTGAGGTCCCAGAACCCCACTAAGTGGGCCTTAAGCACCCAAAGACCGAAAGATAAGGGGTTGCTCAAGGGCGAGATCAGCAAAACCCACAGTGACTGGGGGTGGAAAGTAAAAAGCATCAGGGAGAGATGGAGACCAGCGACTCAAAGCTTCCCCTTTGGCAGCACAGATGCTGATCCGCATGGGAAGTGTGGATAAGGGGGATGGACTGGGAGAAAAGACCAAATAAATGTGGAAGGCAAGCGACGCTCTGGGGACCCTTTGGATGAGTGCTCCTACCAGAGCCCCTCGTTGGATGGACCAACGCTGGAACCCAGGATGGTGATTTTGACTTTTCCTTTACCTCTGTTTTTCTATCTTACTCTTTCTCTTTTCCCTTTATATAATCTAAAAAAGCTTCTGCCATAAACAAAACTTTTCTATCAATCATTTGGTGTTGAGCCACCTCAATTTACCCCCAAGGTATCTCGAATATTGGTTATTTCAGAGTGAGTCATCCAGGACGGCCCTCTCGAGACCCGATATAATCCTTAGGCATAAACTGTTGACCAAGTCTAGGACTAGGACTGGATCCAGCCGCACCTGGACTCCTTTCTAAGAAGGAGTTTAGAAAGCAAGGGGGTCCTTTCTGAACCTCATGACTCAACGGGAGGGCCTCCCTGGCCACTAAAGTACATCATTTACTCCCCACTCAGTCCCCGACATCTTATCAGTGTCTTGTAACAGTCGGGGGTCTCCTGATGGCGGAGTCCATTCCCGCCCCCGCACAGGATCCGGTAAATCCCTCTCATTTCTTCTGGAGGTTTGTCAGGTCAGGTCAGACAAGCAACCAACCACAGACATAGGACTGTCTCTGGGGGCTCATTCTGTGGTTTCACTTATCATTATTATTATTGAGTTTCCTAAAATTACAAAAGAAATATTCAAGTCTGTTACTTCTTGTCTTCCTTACCCTGTGTCCCAATTGAAGGAACACAGAAGAGCTAGCCACACCAATGCCCACAAAACAAACGAGGGAGCAATCAGAAGTGAGAAAGCCCAGCAAAGACACCCCTTCCTGACCTGGATGCAGTTGATGATGAACTTGTGTCCTCGAAAGATCTTCTGCAGGACACCACTCTTGGAATTGAAAGCTCTTGCACAGGCATCACCACTTCCTGTGAACACTGCAACGCAACCACACAACACAGCACACGGCCAGATGTGAGCAGCCACGTAAGGTCCATTCATCGAGTTCAAAAATGTACCTAAAATTAGTTCGCACAGGAGCATGACATATCATTTTTCGGCTTGATTCTCTTCTCAGTCACAAGTTCAGATGTTTTCATTTCACTGACCCCAGCATGCTTGTTTTCATTTGTATTTTTCAAAACACAGAACTGCCTTAAGCCTGAAGTTCCTACATACATCAGCATTTCACTCCACACACACTTCAAAGACCTATTTCTGCTCTACTCTTCCACATATATTTCCCTGCCTGAACATGCCTCGGTAATTCTAAGCAGACAATTTATCTCAAGTCTGGTTTTAAGGATTTCCACGAAGCCTTCCATTTGTTCTACCACGGTTATTTCCAGGTTTCCATTCAGTACTACAGTACCTTCATCGCTCCTGCTGCAGCATCAAGCAGCAGAAGCGGCTGCAAACCCCAGTAACAACATTACCCTCGCACTGATGATACGACTTTGGCCTTAGCTTCATTAAAAACATAATGTGTTTTTTTCCCCCCTTTTCAGCATAAAGCTTCCTCTCAGCAGGTAGGGCCATCTCTCTTGAAATATCACAATTAAATCTTCTGTCCTCAGAGGTGAGTAGCAGAGTTACAAAGAAGCTTTATAAAAATCTTTCAGTGTGGTAGATTTCGTCAGCTAAATCCTGTCACTTAGGATCTCTGCGAGCAGCAGAGCCTTTAAGTGATTCAAGGCCCAGGCTATGATCTCTATTTCAGTGTGGCACTGAACTATTTGAGGGTTTTGGTTATAACTCTGCATTCTATGTGCTGTGCTGTACGTGTGCTACAAGAGTGGGGTTGGGGGGATTCATTTTTTGAAGTAAATTAAGCATGACTGGGGATCCTGGCTGCTCATCGGGTTTTCTTAGGGTATCTTAACATGTTGGAAGAGCAGTTACTCAACACTCCGGCAGGACCTTCACATCAGATCAGACCCCCAGAACTGCTTCATGCAGCGACTGTAAGGCAGTGTTGAATATTTAGATTTTATACTAAGCAGCATGCCCCAAAAGGAGCACGTTTCTGTGCTTTAAGGTTTACAAACTGTCTTTGTAAACACTCATTTCCTTCACTTAAGGCAAACCCCTCAAGTTTATCTACAGATAATTATTTCAGAACTGCAAAAAGCACTTCACTGCTCCCTGTATTTCAGGTCTTCGCAAAAGCCACTACCACGGAATGATTTTTACAAAACTGAAGTGCCTGAAGAGAACAGACACCTTATCTTTTGGGAGAAGTCAGGCACTGGATTCCCAAAGAGCGGTGATGAAATTATCACGGCAGTAGATTCAGGACTACAAGAAACGCGAGAACAGGCTACCTACTGCCATCAGCTCTCCAACTTCAAATTAAACAGCAGGAGAAGGGGTACCTCCCGGGTACGCCTTCAAGAAACATCTGGATGTAGAAAATCAATGCCATTTTATACAGGCCACTAGAAATTCAATTGCCAACACAATCCTGAAAAATCATCGCGTCCCACTCTGACCACAAGTAACGATGATGTAAAGCAGGGAACAAGGTACAGATTCTTTTTTTTTTCCCCCAATGAATAGAAATCACTTAATACTGTTACACACATGCAGAGAGTAGGAACCAATTAAGCTGTTTTCACTACGCAGCTGTCCATCTACTTCAGCTATTGCTATCGGAATTTTGCTTTTGACAGATATCCTTTATGTCTTGAACTGTCCCTCTAGATTTAGGAAGTCCCTGCACCTCTGACTTTCAAAGGAGAGCTGCTGATCTAACCCAGATTTAGCATTTAAATATATACTTATATATACCACCTGTAAAACAAACAAATGACAAAAAAATTAAACAATTCTTATTTTTTACTTAAATTTCATAGACCTTTGGGAGGGAGAACAGGTTTTAAATGTTCCCTTGGAGTTTTTGCAACGTGAAAAAATATAACCTGCATTAAATTTCAAACATGAACATACTATAGGCAAGAAATAACCAACATAATATCATTAAAAAATGAGATTGAGAACCAGCTTTAATATTCTCCATGCTATTAATTACACAAGCACTAGAAACTGTCTAGACTTCCTATATACTACAAAGCCATCTTGGAAACACACATCTATTTTTTTTTCTCTCATTCTTCTACTGTATTTTCTTATTTAGACCTTAAACTCTTTGGGGTAATGAGCCTTTGCGTATTGATCAGATCACAAGCAACAGAATTAAGATCATCTAACAGAAAGTTACCACTTCTCAGCTGAGATTCTTTCCATGTTCTTGTGCTGGTGCAAATGCAACATGAACCGTAACAAACATCACTTATATTGAGGTATTTTCTCCGCATTTTTGAAAGACGGAGAAGGGGGACACAGTGCAGATCTGTCCCAGGTGAACAGCTTGAGTTTTAAGCTACACTAGCTCCAACATTTAGTATGCAGTGAACATGTCTTTGTATTCTTACTGAAACAAAACTATTCGATACTATGTAAATAAGTAATAAGGAATTTCCTCTTTCAAAAATTAAAATGCTTCTAAACTTGATTTGAACAAGCCCCTAATATTTTTCCATGATATTTTTTCTACCCTTCAAGTGGAGCAAGTCAATTCTCCCTGTTTGACACTCAGTATTTTTGCATTTGATTTAAAATGAGATCTTAAATAACTCTGTGAACACTTGT
Organism: Podiceps cristatus; assembly: GCA_000699545.1. Taxonomy (NCBI): domain Eukaryota; kingdom Metazoa; phylum Chordata; class Aves; order Podicipediformes; family Podicipedidae; genus Podiceps; species Podiceps cristatus. The sequence goes on along the minus strand of KL262110.1, from coordinate 1,371 downwards.
ATCACACTATCAGGATGTTCTTCACAGGTCTGACTATATGCAGCAATATTGCCTGCATTTTAAGACAAAAAAGAGTGTTATGGAAAAATCACATATGCGTATAGCAGGAACACAGGGGTAGGATGAGGGGGAAGAGAGAGAAAGCTGCGGAGCTGACAGGGGTGGCATCAGATAATGAAGCTTTGTTTGAGCCTAAACTTTCTTTATCATGGTTTTAGAGAGTCTGGTGAAGCATATACTGGTTGCCTGAAAAGCAGGATCAGCTCTGACAAAATGCAGCTCTGGAGGTCCCATTACTGAAGGAGACAGCCTCTCCATCTCCCACCTAGACAGGAAGACTCCTCATTGGATCAGGCCAACATCAGCACGGTTATCTCACCTTTGGGTAGTCTTCATGAATTCCATGTTTTGGTCTGGATCTTTATAATTAAGAGGGGGGAAAACACACACAGCAGTATTTTGTTTGCCAGTGTTCCTCCTGGATTAAAATTCCTGGTTTATTTTCCCTGCCCTACCTGCCTGCATCTTTGAACAATAACAACTTTAGGGTGCAGCCTAAGCGCAGACCCTTTCCCCTTCCATTTCAGCATTCCAGCCAACTGCAAAAGCTGAAATCAGGAGAAATTATAACCTGCAGGTAGGGGAGAGTGGGGTAGTTCTGCAATATAGGTGATGAGAGCTGAAATTAACTGTAAATTACAATTAAATACTTTAATGGAGCAAAGTAGTGCTTGTGGGTCTAACACCGAAAGGAAGACCGAAAAAAGTCTTCCTGATGGAAGTCAAATACTACCTATGGGCTTGGTTAAATGTCAAATTTCCAATTACAGGTAAGAAATCAATTCAGTTACTGAGTTACAAATGTGGTCAGCCAGCCATGTCTAGCACGGTGCTAGACAACTGCCATTAAACCGTTATCTGCCTGTGCAGGTACGACTCTCTTCGAACAGGTACCATCTTGCATTTGTCAGCTGTTTATCACCATCAGATTGATGATCTGCCAGAAGAGCTATCGAGGCCCAAAGAGCAACCATTCATTTGGTGTTACACATCATTGCTTTCATAGCTGAAGTACAGAAATGGAAATCAGAAAAGTGTCACAAATCTCTAGATTAGCTGAAGGCACGCACTGCCGCCCCGGTTTCCCTGAAGGACAGAAGTACTTGTTCGGGAAGCACATCAGATCTAACGTCAATGGCAGAGTAAGACCAGGGTGACAGACAGAGGTTCAGACTGATAAAAACAGAGGCGCAGTCTTGCAACCCAAACCCAGGAATGCACGGATGACATGCAGAGGGAAAGCCAACCAAGAGATGGATTTAAAGAGGGATGTTTCATAGTGTACTGGGTTTGTGTGAGCAGGTTTTGGTA
>KL262108.1:363-18977 GCA_000699545.1 Podiceps cristatus | reverse complement strand
GGTGTAGCGTCGTCGGGTGGTGTTAATTGCTCGCGGCGTGTTCCCTTTTCTTCGGAAAACAAGGAGGGAGTACTAGTAGCATCACGCAAGCAACGTTCGGCGATACCTATTTCCCGTGTTAATGCTTCCTTTTCGTTTGTTTTAACAGATGGCAAGTGGGGGCCAGAAACGGATAATCCAATTAACTGGATTTAAAAAAGGAGAGAAGAAGGCACTGCTCAAATGGCTGTTCAAACTGGACTGTGTTTTTTTAGATAATAAGGTATTGTGCACTGAGTACCTGGTGGGTAAAGCAGAAAGAAAAAAATGCAGACCTTAAAAGAAAGACTCTTGGATGGTTTAGAGGTGTGTTTGAATAGCCAAGGAAGTTAAACTGTTTCCAGTGATACAAGCGTGTTGTTCTGTTTTTGTTTTATTAGAAATACAGAAATTGTACACATCTTATAGCAAAAAAACTGTGCAAGAGTGAAAAGTTCTTAGCTGCCTGTGCTGCAGGTGAGTAAGAGTTTTGCTGTGAAATTTTGTAGGACCATAACATAGAACTGTAAAGGACCCTTAAAAGGTTTCTAGTTACCTGTTTAAATTTTGTGAATGAGCTGTCTTACGAACTGTCATTCTTCTTGTTCCATTAACCTTGATTTTTAATGTATCATGTTCAAGTTCTGATGTGCTTCTTTTTGGTTTGGATTTTTTCCTAAATGATAATCCTGCCATCTTCCTTTATTTGATCTGCATCTGTTCCCACACAGGAAGCTTTATTATATATTAGTTAGATCATGGAGGCATATCCAAATGATGGGGGTGCCTAAGAATGGTCGCTTGAAAAGGGGGCAGAAGGATTGTGGGCACCCGTGGTCAGCATGGACTTTTGACATCAGATTCGCACACAACATTCACTGGTAAATGTTACCGTACATTGCTGTTTATGCAGCAAGAAAAAATTCCACGCTTTTGCCATTCTGACACAAGCCTCTGGTCTTTCCTCTTGCTTTTCTTTGACCTCAGGCCTGATGCTGAAATCTCATACATAAGCAACTAAAATGCTTTTAGAATGAAAGTTTTGTATTTTAAGACTTCTTGATAGACAGATTACCTGGAAAGATTTTATGATAAGTTTAGAAGATCTTGCAGAGTTGACATTTCACAGTACCTATCTGTTTTATTTTCCCTATGTTGTATTATACCAAATTACTAAAGTAATTTTTTTTTCAGATGGATAATCTTAAATTTAAGAGGTAACAACAGAAATAACTAAACATAGATTTGACTTTAAAGATATAAAAGTTCTTGATTATTTGTACTTACATACCCAATTAGCAAGCATTTGCAGTCATCTACCACTGCTAGAATTCAGGGACGTGTGTGTGTATATCTATCTGTAGATATATAGATACATATATAGGTGTATATATATAACCTGGATGATTCCTTGTACTAATGTAAAATTCTAGTCACATTCTAAACAAAAAGGAAATAGACCAAAAGTTTCCATGAGGAATACAATAATAAGGTGCAGATAGATTTGTGGGATAGCACTTCATTTTAACTATCCTTGAGTTAATGTTTTCTTACTTTTTGTGATTTAAAATGTGTTTACTTGAACTGATTATGACGTGTCCACATGGCAATGCAAAACCCTGTCATGTTTCTATACTTGCCAGTCTTCCCCATTACCCTCTAGTACTTTTTTAATCCCAAAAGAGGTCCTGGTTTTGCATAGTAATTGCTCTTGCCCTTGATGGCAGAGAGAGTGTGTTCATCCTACTGCAGTTTTTCCCAAGTAAGTGTAAAAATCGTGGTTAAACCCATTTAGAACTCCTTAGAGGTGAACAGAAATATTAACAAGGATGCCAGTGTTCGTGGACTTCCTAGGCAGAAGTTTTGCGATGGAAACATTGAAATGAAAGTGATTTGAACATATAGGTTGTGCACAGCATACCTTTTCCAGTCATAAGTCTACTGGTACCTATGCTAGGTTATGTAGAAGTACCATCTGTGCTCCTGCGCTGAGACATTTTGCCAGTCAACCCTGCTGTTCTGTGAAACCAATTAGGTTCACACAATTCAAGTCAATTTCTCTTACACTGTCTTCTGTAGGTAGTTTCAATACAGGAGCAGGGTACTAACCACGGCTCTTGACCTGAACCCGTAAGAAGAGAGAGACAGAGAAAAAGGGGAAGATCATTACGTACAGTATCAAAAGCATACATGCAGAAGATGAAAGAGGAGAGGCGGAGGAGGTGGAGCCAAGGGATGAGAGAAAAGGACGTGAAAAGAAGAAAGGGGAAAGACAAAAGTCTAAAACCGTATCCCCTTAATATTAGTATTCACTACACTTGCAGTGCAAGTAATACTAAGAATATATAAAAGAAACAGCTTATATGTTAAAACCTTCGTTTCTCTTTTTTTAATCATCAGTGCTGAAACATTTCTTCATTTTACTACATTTTAGTACATTTGTACAAGTGTCAAATGATACTAAAAATGAAGGGTTAAGCAAGGTACTGTGGAAGTCGTAAGAACAAAATCTGAGAAGCTGAAAAAATTCCATTTGCAGATTTTTTGAGGAGATAGACAAGTATTTTATCTAGGAAGGGTAAAAAAGGTACTTCATCACTAAAAGAAAACAAAACGATCATTTTCAGTGGCATTGTGAGATTTCTGATTCTAAAGTGTGAAGAGGAGAACTCTTGCAGTAGGAAGAAGTTTTTAAAATGCTACTTATAATTCCAGTTTTTATTTGCACAAGAAAGGTTGAAGTTAATTTTGTATTAGATCATCAGTTGATTGCCATTTGTCTGCACAAAAAATCTTTTGTGGTTGACAGTTCATTTGCTTTTTAGGAAAGTGGATACTAACTAAGGAGTACATAATTAATAGTGCCGAAAGTGGCAGATGGCTTGATGAAACAACGTACGAATGGGGATATGAAATTGAAAAAGACACCCATTATTCACCTCAAATGCAATCTGCACCTAAAAGATGGCGCGAAGCACTGACACACTCCAGTGCTCCAGGGGCCTTCCACAGATGGAAAGTTGTCCTCCGTGTTAAGGAAGGTGATAAACGAATGGCGTCTATTAGAAGGTAGGAGGATATGTCTTAAAGCTTACATAATGCGTGATGGAACACTTATTGTATGGTTGAACACATTTTTGTTCTTCCAGCCCAGTTAATTTGATCCATAACAATCTCCAGTTCTTCAAATTCTGAATTGGTTTCATTAATATACTTGCATACTTATAATAAAATTACTTCAGATCTTTAACATCACTGTTTTTCTTGCTTTCTTTTAGTATAGTGTCAAAAATAACACACATGTTTTCATCTTAAGTAAACTGCTTACAGACACTTTCTTTGTGAGTCAAGATAGATAGGTTTACCTTTTCTACCAGTAAGGAGTTTATTTTTTGTGTGTGGATGTTACATTCAAATAATAGCTGGAGCAGGATACATTATTTCACTTGGGTGGGTGACCTGAGCCAGCTGTGTCTTGCACATCTGGGCCACACTGTGACTGACCTGATCATTTTTTGCGTCACATCTATGCAACAGCTGCTTGTAGTTCTGAAGACCTATTTTGTACTGTAACAGATGTTTCTGGGAGGATGTAAGTACAGGTAGTTCAGAAGGGAAAGGACAAAAATATAAAGGAAAAGCAAAAGCAGAGGGGGAAAAACAAAACAATATAACTGAAGTGCAAGAATTCTGGGCCTACATTTTTTATTTTTCCTCATACTCTTCACATCTAGATTCTGTGGTTTAAATACTACATTGAATCCCAAACCAAGCATGTTGTTTACTTCTGGTACAGTAAAAATAAACATGCCCTGGCACTGTTTTACAGCTGTAGGTTCATTGCAGGAGCAGACACTGTCCTATTCTCCTTCTCTGTTGAAAGCCCAGTTAATTAGGAGTACTTCTCAGGTCTGGGAGTGCCACAGGTGAACAGGCGAGAAGAGAAGTGCAGTTTGTCTGGTTGATCAGGGTACAGGGCTGTGTGCCGTGTCGCAGAGTCCCTGTCTGTCTGCAGTTCATAAAGACAAAGGGAGGTGTTGCTGAAGTTACTGTCTTCTGATTTTACCAACTGAGGACATTCTAAGTGTGGTATTTTCTTGGCTGAGTGGAAGTGTGTACTGTGTGCTGACTTGCAGAAAGATACACTGTGGTTTCAGCTGGGATAGAGTTAATTTCCTTCCCGGCAGCTGGTGCGGTGCTGTGTTTTGGATTTAGGATGAGAATGCTGTCGATAACACACGATGTTTTAGCTGTTGCTAAGTTGTGCTTCTGCCCAGTCAAGGACTTCTCAGCTCCCCGTGCTCTGCCAGCGAGGAGGGGTGGAAGGAGCTGGGGGGGCACGGCCAGGAGAGCTGACCCTGCCTGGCCAGAGGGATATTCCGTGACATAGAAGCTGGGGGGGTGTCACTTAGCAGGTGATGAGGAGTTGTGTTGTGCATCACTTGTTTTGTATGTTCTCTTATCATTGTTACTATTCTCTTCCTGTCCTATTAAACTGTCTTTATCTCAACCCACGAGTTTTTTTTTCTGGTTCTCTCCCCCATACTGCTAGGAGGGGGGCTGTGGGAGAGCGGCTGCGTGGTGCTTGGCTGCTGAATGGGGTTAAACCATGACATCCTGCTACACTTGTCAAAAGTACTGTTTCTTAGATGGATTTTCATGATAACACTATTGCACAACTGTTCAGAAGTAACCTTTAACAGGAACTACATCAGCAAGACAGGTGAATGGGCAGTTTTGTGGAAGGAATCTCTTTTTCCAGACTGTTTTCCATACACCAACATGGGGATCCTTTTACTCAGTCAGAAAACACTGTAATGTGTCCCGAAGTCCAACACAGGTTTTCTGTGTATAATACTGGACAGCGTCAAATACTGTAAATGACTCCAAAATGAAGTAAAAAAAGTGTATTTGCATTATGAAAATACTGCGTTATAGTTCAGAAAAGCGATGTTCTGTTTTTGGTAAACAACTTACTTTCTCATAAAAATTAATTGAAAGACCATCATCATTGTGGGGGGCACAATGCAATAAATTATAGCTGTAGTCACCTAATTTGATCTTTGAAAAGTGCACAGGTAAAGTTTTCTGTCAGATACGTAGGAGGTGTACATTGATTTTAATTAATAGTGTGAAATTGCGAAGAGAACAATGTCTTAAGTCGGTTCTTTCCTTAAGCACCCTTTTATCTTCCTAATAAAGGCTGGGCGCTGTCGTACAACTAGAACCTTTATTCTCTTGCACTTGCATGCTTGTAGTTTGTGAATGATAATGTAGCTTTAGGCTGTATTAATATAATGCAGTAAATGCATCTTTCCAAATATGTTTATTTAGAGTTCTTCAAGCTGGAAAGGCAACCATATGTTCATCTCAAAATGCAGAGCACAATATAGCTCATATATTCATCAATAATGAAAATTTTCCTATGCAAACCAAAAAATGTCTCTCTGAAGCTCAATGTTACCCTTTGCAATATATAGGAGATTACCTTTTTGAGGTAAGTAAATTAAGAAGTATCTAAAATGCATCTTTCATTGTCATTGTTAGCAATTTATGTCAGGTTTACAGATTACTGTAAATAATATTGCATTAATAATAGAGGGGATATGATCAGCCTGAATGTTTTGTAATTTGATTAAAGGTAATACAACTTTCTGATTCTGAGACTGTTTATCCAAGAGAAGGCAAGGCTCGTGAACGTGTATAAATACCCAAGGGAAGGTGCAAAGAAGACAGAGCCAGGCTGTTTTCGGTGGTGCCCTGTGACAGAACAAGAGGCAATGGGCACAAACTGAAGGATGGGAGGGTCAGTCTGAAAGTCAGAAAACATTTTTTTTTTTTTTTTTTTCCTCTGAGGGTGATGGAGCACTGGAACAGGTTGCCCAGAGAGGCTGTGGAGTCTCCATCCTTGGCAGTATTCAGAAGCTGTTCAGGCATAGTCCGGGGAAACTGGCTCTACGTGGCCTTCTTTGGGCTGGGGGTTTGGACTAGATGACTTAAGAAATCCCTTCCAACTTCAAGCGTTCTGTGATTCTGTAATACAAAAATTGCCTTTCTAAAAGCAGTGTTTTATTTCAGACCAGAAGAAATAACACCAAGGAAGCATATGTTATTCCGTCTTCCCCTTCATGTTCTTCCTTGGCTCCTGCTTTGTCCTACTATTACTGAAAAAATTAATTAGATTTCAGGGGGAAGGTCCAGTGTAGGTGATCATCAACTAAACAGTCATGCACAAAATACCAAGAAAAAAATACTATTTTTCATTTGTATTCTCTTTATTTTGATAAGGATTTCAAATGTGTATATGTATGTATCCATCTGTCTACCTATGTATGTGAATATATATATATTTTACTGCGTTTGGCAGACAACATTAAGCTGTATTGTGACGGTATCTTCATGCATCAAGATCAATGTGTTCACTTATTTGGTCAACTGACCTCCATTATTCTACCTTTTTTCTCATAACGTTATAGATAGTCTATAGTAAAATTGTCTGTAGCTTATTTTGTTACGTTTCAGCTTCTTAACGCAAACAGTTTGCTAGCAGTCCTTCATTGCTGCAAAGACCAGGTTGCAATATGAGTTTTATAAAGGAACTGTATACTAGGCAGAGGAAATTCACCCAGACTATTTCTGTGCTAGCATTTCAGTGTAAGCTAGTCACCTCTATTCCATTTTCAGTCAATGTGCTGAGCTTCATTCTGCAGGAATTATAATTTCCTGAAATAGTTGAATCGGCTGTTATCTAAGAGTCGCTTTAACTCCCCATTACTGTGGAGAGATCATTCCATACTTGTACGCAAAGTTAAATAAAATGAATATAAACTAAAGGATCCCATAAGCAACCAGCAACCCTGTGAGAACAGATTAGCATGCCGAGAGGACTTGTTCAGAATGTCTCATGTACCAACAGTTCATATCCTGTAATGCTTCTCCATTTTCAGAACTCTCATCCATGGAGTCGGAAGGGACATAATTGCCTTTGTTTCAGAAAACATTAGTGTCCTTGGAACTCAAATCACATGATGCTGACATGTGCAAAGACTGGATTCAACTTCGTCTCTTGCAATGTTAGAAAACTTCTCGCCATTCATGACAAACCTTCTTTCTCTTTTACTAGTCGAAAGTGTTAAATTCTTGAGAATTCAAGCTCTGTATTTCTTGGTTGGTAGAAGAGGATTCTCCAGAGTCCCTGTAACAGCTTTCTTCTGTCTCTTGTTCTAGTTTAGTTAACAGTACATCATCATATCCACCAAGACGTGAGGACCTGGGTGGACTTATTTTAAGTGAGAAGCCACACTAAAAGTCATCATTCCAGAGAGATGGAATTTTTTGTTGAAATGGCTAAGCCAGATGAAGCATCCAGTGCAATATCAGATGGTTCAGAGTGTTAGGTTTACCATTCAGCTCCAAAATTGGATCAGGAATTAAACTTAGTGATGCAAATAATAAGGCAGAGCAAGAAAAGCAGCTTGTTTCTCTTTCGTCTTTCCATCTGAACTATGAGCGGACACATCACTATTCAGTGAATGTTCTTGTATGTGTGGAATTCACTACAACTAGATTTTTTTTTCTTACTATTTCCCTTGAGTGAGAGAGAGATGCTTCATGATTCATAGTTGTTTGCTTACCAGATGCACCTTTGGAACTTAGCATTTCAACCTGGAACTACTTAAAGGCCTCAGAAGGTTATTTTCAATGGGTAGTTCCTCAGACGGTGGGATGATTTCAGTCAAATTCTAATTGAAAATACTACCTTTACAAGCAAGTAGGAGCTAAAACTGTGTTTGTTACTAGAAATAACACCTACTTCATTTGAAAATCCTTTGGATTCTTCAGATCAAAGCCTATCCTTTGCCCTTCCTGTTTTAATGAGCAGTAATGCTGTTACAAAAGGGTGAGAATTGAAAGGTTCAGGTTTATTCAGGGTTTACCCCCTGATTAAAATAGACATCAACAATGGGATCGCCTTCTAGCGCTTACTCCTTTAAAGAAACTTGTTCAGGGAAACTCTTCTCTATTACCCCTTTCAGCTAAGACAGACATTTACATTTAATAGAGGAACAAGTGTCAGGTTTTTATGGCTACTTCACCTTTTATTGATCTCCATGAGAATATGGTGTTTCTTGCTATGCACCTTGACTTCCTCCCAGGTGTGATACAGGTTTCCATCTTAACCAGTTCAATAACTTACATATTTTTTTTTTCTTAGATTCCATTAAACTAACTCACCTCAGTGGCCAAGAGAGCATTAGCTTTCTATTTAAATGTGCCTAAAGAACTCAGAAAACTGCCAAGACTTACAGTCTCTAAAAAGGAAAAGAAGGAAACATTGGCAATCAAATCACAACACTTGTCCAAATGTACTAGGCTTTATCTGAGAAAGTTATGGACATGCTCTTTTCTCTCCATCTCAGAAGTACTTCGCACATAATTCATTAGAATGTTCCAACTTTGTAAATTTTCATTTTGCTATTTGACTGCTACTTTTAGCAAAAACAAATACCCTCCACTTCCTCCCTTAAACACCCATGTGTATCTCCAGATGCTGATTTCAACGAAAGAGAATTATTTTCTTTTCCAGTCAAACTGCAGTGACATTTAGACCATTCTTGCTGAGATTTTTTTTTTTTTTTACCCAAGTCTTTGCTTCATCTTTATATTTCAGTATCTGTTCTTATAATCTACGCCTCATAACTCTAATGTTAAAGTACTCTGTGGGCTTGTCATGAATTATTTGATTCTACAAGGTGTCAAATTTATTGTTTCAAGATATTAAAGCACGTGCATGATTTTAGGGAGGTAGTCTCAAATTTAACTAGAGGCTTTAAATGCTTTGTTGGATGCATGCTGGAGTTCTTAAAATTTTGCCAAGATGACACAATAAATAGTTTCAATATAAGTATTTCTGTAAGCATGCTGAAAATAACGTGCAGAAAGTGCCGCAAGAGGAAAAGACTAGTTAGTGCATCAGAGTTCAGTTATCCCTGGCTCATCAAAAGCTATTTAGAGCTCTTTTCAAGTTACCAAAAATACTTAACATGCTTCCGTAGTGTGCAACAAAAACAAGCTCAGTATTTGTTTAGAAATAGTTATGCAAATGCCTAATACTTTCAGTTTGAAGGGAAAATCTGAAAAAAAGATGAAACGTGCAGTGTTTAAAACTTTATCTTGAAAACTTAGAAGTATAAACTGTCCATGGCTTGTGTGGTGTGATTGCATGCGCTAGTGTGGTTCTCTGCCTGCTGTTATTTGCCATGCTTGATTTAGGTGCTTGAATTAGAAGGGAAGCTACCTCAATCCTTCCACACCTACTCACAGCATAAAACGGCTGTCAGTCCTGTGACCAAGGAGAACGCTTTCCATGTATATATGTTCTTAAATCATCACACTGCAGGTGTGGCAGCTGGTTTTGTCATTATATGTTTATTTGCCTACAACAAAGACGGTGTTTTATTCTTTGTGTATCTTCGATGAAAATCTTAAATTGAAACTCTAACTGAAGTGTATTGTTCTCATAGCCTGAAATAACTTTTAAATATTTTTCGTAGTTATTTTTTACCAACAAAAATCATCTTGTGGCTTTGCTGAGAGTCTTTTCAAAATGAGTTGGTAACCAGTTTGAGAATACTTCCTCATTCTCAGTGCTGAAGAAGTAGCTGGAAATGATAGGTGGACTTAGAGAATAAATTACTAAAAAAAATAAAATTACTTTTATATTTTAAATTAGTAGCTTAGTTCAGGCTTCTAGGCAAGAAATGAAAAGATTTGATTGTAGTGGCCTTTATAAAACAAATCACAGTCAAATAGATGGAAAAAATGTCTTAAAAAATCCTTACTACATTTTTGACTAATTGAAAAGGTGTGGGCTTTGATTTCAGTTCTTTTTAAAAAGTCCAAAGAGAGAACCCATTATGGAAACACAATTCTTTCAGCCACAGGGATTGGGTCAGGGTTAAAGTCAGTCAGGAAGGATAATTATGGGGAAGCATACGTTGGTAATTTCTATGCTATAGCTTCCTACAACATCAGTGGTTTGTTTCTGCACCACCAGCTCTTTATCTGGCCCTTGAACAGTTAGTGTAGACCCTTGAACAGTTACATAGGCATGGATATGCACTCAAGGGTTTACAACAGAATATATAACAAGACTTAGCCCATAAAAGCTGGTTTAAAGCATTAGCTTTGAAACTAAAAAAGTGATATTTTTGAGCTCTGCGCAGAATGAAATACAAAGTACTGAAGATATCCAAATGGACCATTTCCCGGCTGCACAAGAAACAGACCAAATCATGTCTAACATGCAGCTTGCTGAAATGAAAAATGCAGTTATAAAACATATGTATTTCACTGCGGTAAGTAACAATCAGTCAATGCTTTCTTAGAGTAAAATGTATGTTATTAAATTTATCTTTCATTATAGTACTGAGCTAATAAAGTAGATATTTTAATCTCTTTGGAAGTAGCAGTAATGCCTTTTAACCTGCCATGTTTAATAATTCCATATTTACTACATCTACTGTTAGTTAAAATATAATTTAGTAGTGGTAATTGGTAGGCATGGGTGTGTGGAAGACATGCTGGGCTACTTGAAATCTTGGTGTAATATATGAGATTAGTAGCTAATATTGTTCAAAAAAATGTCTTTGGATTACAGCCATTCTATGATTTTCCTGTTACCTAGCCGAATTACACAAACACATTTTTAAAACTAACCATATCCTAGAGCAAATATTTGTTGATTGATATGAGTATGTTTTATTACAAGTAAAAAACAGAGCTAAATGCACTCCTTTGTTTTAATGTTACCACGCAGATAATCCTGATAGACGTGCTACATTGAGTAGGTACGTTACTTTGAGTTAGTTACAGTGATGCAGATGACGGTGTGTAAGTGTTTTCGTAGGAGCTTGCTTACATGAAGCACCGTATAATTTTGTAACTGCAAAATCAGGTCCTCTGTGTATTAATATAAGTTCTTAGTTGCAAAAGAATTAGAAATTTTAAGTCCTTAATGTATACAATGTTTAAGCACAAGATTAACATCTAGAATACTCACGCTGCTTAAATCTCTACACCTTCAAATGTTACATCTTTTATCAGTGACATTTTATCAAGACTGTACCCTCCAGACCTTTAAAAATTAAATGCCTTTGACTTTCCATGTGTACTACCCAAAACAAGTGCGCTTATTATCAGATTAGCTTTCGCTCAAACTGTTATGTAGTGATGTGCCCATGGACTAATCTTTATCCTAAAGACAATCTCGCCTGGAAGACTTTTTTTGTAACATGTCTTAGTAAGATTTTAACACTAGGCCATGACTAAATATGGCAATAATAGCAATACATTTTTGCACCTGCTGCCGTTTCCTCGCATTATAGGTAATTTGCAGGAGGAATCAAAAGTTTGCGTTTTACCATAAAAAAACCCTAAAAACACTTAACATTTTTAATGTGGTTAAGTGGACCAGATCTAGTAAAACTGTCCTTACATAGCAACCACATAAACAAGAAGCAGAGAATAAAAGGAAAAACGGGGAGAAAAAGTGCCTATATTGTTTTCCATTTAGGTCACTGATCCTGTACTTCGTGATTTCCCATCTGAATATTAAACATATAAATACAAATAGATTGCTATGGTGAATGTTTTGCTTGATCAGTGTTTAACAAAAATTACCATTTAGGGGGTTTTATACAGTATTTATTGAATAAGTTTATTGGTATCCAGTGTGCAGGTTGACTTTATCCTGTTTTACAGGCTGTTAAGCACAAGTTTGCTCAAAAAGACCAGCTGAATAGATGCAGTCCAGAGGTAAGGATTCTCACAAAGAGGGCATGTGGCATATATGGAATTTTTTTATGAAGTTAGGCAAACATACTTTCATAGTAAAATTAGCTGTCGAAGAAACATTTAAAAATATTTGTTATCCAAAGTCTAATTTTTGAAAGTTATAGAGCATCATTGGAATATTGTTGAATGTTGTTTGTTCTTAAAACACTCTGAGTGCTGCCCCCTTTATTACAAAGAAACTCTTTAATCCTGCTTGTTGAGAGAACTTTACCTGTTAAAGTGAGAAGCAAAGATGCCATAATGTGACTTAGAGCATCTTAAATTATTCAAGTGCTGTATTTATGCAGTAGCAATAAAGAGAAGGTATACACAACTTTTTTCAGTGCTCACCTATTTTTGCTAGTAGGGACGGACTAAAAGCTCATTGTTCTTACAGTGTAAGCCTTAAACATCATCACGTGAGTCTACTGAAGCACAGATTGCAGGTAGAATGTGTTTTACAGTCCTGTTTTCATAATTACTTTGACTTAATTACTTTTTTTGTACTATTCTAGTTGATTTCTCATTTTTCTTCCCATTAAGCCAAATATATGCCATAAATCAGGTCAGCAACAGGTTTTATTCTTTGTTGTATCCTAAATAAAAACTTACAAAATTTTCCCTTTTCTAGCTATAATACAAAGAATAAGTCTTTAAATAATGTTGAAACATTAATTCCTGGTACTTAAAAAGCATTACACATATTAGCTATGAGCTACTGTACTTTATATGGTAACTTGTGTTATTTTAAAAGTTAAAATAGGAAACACTGGAATAATATCTGTTAGCTTCTTGTATTTCTTGGTACCTGAAGAGTTGGTATCTTCATAAGCCATACTACATAAATAGTTACTTGATATCTAAATAAGGTGCCACTCTGACAAAATGTCTCGGGATTCACAGAAATCTCCTTTTAACTGATTTGTTTCTATTGACACAATTAGGAAGGGAGGAGGAAAATATTTTAAAAACATGATCACCAAAACGCCTTCGTCATCATCCAACTCTATCATTAACGGGCAGAACGCTGTGTGCGTTTCTGCTACTGAACAGATTTGCATTGAAAATTAATGTTGCTGTTTAGTTTATTGAATTTATGGGAAAAAACCTTTACTTTTCTTAGCACATGTAAGCTGAAATTTTATTCTGTACTCTTAATGATAATAATATAATCTTTGTTTGGAAATTTTAAGCCTAATTCTAATACTGTTCTTATGCATGAGCTGCCACTGTCTTTTATTGCTTTGTGGAATATCCATTGTTGTCCTTTGCATCTGACATGGGACTTTTATAGGCAGTATATTTATCGCTCTTAAATACGGCTCCAGTAAATGTTAATACTAGTGAAGTAAAATAAAACCTATGAACTCAATTAACAGATTAGAACTACGTACTATATTCAGTTATCCCAGTTTGCATCTGCTAGGAAGGCTTAACACAGCTAAGTGTTCTGTTATCTATAATTTTCCCTAAAAAATATTTATTTCTTTTTTGTCAGCTTCTCTTCCACATTATGCTATATAAAGCACAGCTTATTGTCTGTGGACCTTCATTTTTCATTTTTTTCTGCTCAGAGTTTTAATGGTTGTACCAGCAGTGCTTCATGAGAAAGGGTAGTTCCTCATCAGCCAGAATGCAAGCCAATGCAGCTTTGTACAGCTCGTTGAATATTAAGGCCTTAAAATAGATGTCTTCTGATACTGTAAAAAGTTTGATACCTCAGTTTTCTATCATTCTGCCTTACTCCTTACAAATCAGCTGAAAGCCAGTTACCCAGTTCCTCCTTATCTTCGATGTAATGCAAAAGGCCTCACCCTCTCCCAGAACGGCTTCGTTGCAACGTACCTTCCAAATAGTGCATTGATGTCCCTGTTTCTTCTAGTACTACAATTTTCGAGAGATACAAGTTTTAATCACAATATAAGAAGGTGGATGCTGGCACGCTTGCCAGATGAGGGCCAGTAGTAACTTGCTTGTACATGCACAATATACTGACTCATCTTCACACATCTTAAATCCAGGCGACAGAAAGTTGTTCTTTGAGTGCCATTAAACAGTTTGATTGCTCTTTAGATGTGCTGTTTGCATATAATTAGCATTACAGAAGTATGAATGCAACCATTATTTCCAAAGGAAATAATATGAAGATTTTAATAGTGCATATAAGAATGGGAAGAATTGAAATAAGTGTAAGTTGCAAACAGCAGATGCACAAAGACTTGATTAAAAGAAAATTGTCCAGATGAGCAACTTTATTTGTTGTTAATGTAACAATGACATACGTTAGGAATCTTAGAAATTAAACATTTGCAGAGAAGCTAAATATCAGGTTTGACCTGAGCTTCTGATGTTTTTATTTTATTACTGAAACATCTTTGGAAACTATCTCACTACTAGCAGCATATTCCGTAGACTTCAAAACCACAACTGGACTCAGAGTCTGTGTTAATTTTAAACTAATTCTAAAACAATTGGTAGGATGTCTTGAGTAGTTTTATCTAATGTACATTAGGAGCCAAGTGTTTTGGCTCTAGAAGTTGTCAGGGACTAACGCAACAGTAACCTTATGTAACTGTCCAATCAATGATATTCCCGACCCTGCTTCTCTCAGTTATGACTCCCTATCCCAGTGTCTTTGAATTTACCAGAGCCTCAGGCTGTGTGGTTCAAGAAAATAGTTGGATTTCAAAGGAGAAGTTACTCACTAGGCTGAGGGAAGCTGTGCTTCAGTTAGCAATACGGTTGCAGCTAGATTGTGCATCTTAGCTTTGGCTTGAATCTGGACTAGCGGAAAGATGTAAATAAGAATGTCGCTGAGAACTGCCATTGCTCCTCTTTCATATCATTAATCTGTGGAAATAAAGGTTTGGAAAGCTGAGAGTACAGACAATCAAGGAGATTGCAGGGCAGATACAGCATTTCATGAAAACCATTAGATCCTTCTGGGTTCTCTGAAAGCTTGCAAAGCGAAGTGTTTTGCTGTCCTGAGTGGCAGAGGATAAGAAGGACACCCTGTGCCATTAGGAAGATCTTCAGAGCTTTGAAATCCACTGGGATCAATACCTGTGCTATCTGTAGCATTAGCTGCTCCTCTGACGTGCTATATGGGAATAGGGGAACTCGGGAGATAGAACAGTTACATGGTTTATGGTTTTATAATCTGTACCTGTCCATCGTATATTTCATGTTTTTACACTTTTCTCTAAATTTTTTAGCTGTTCCATGGTACTAGTTATCTTACTGCTCCCATCATCCACTGTGGGGTGTACTCTGCACTTTTGGAAATATTTGCACACCTTTGCGTACCTTTCTGGAATAAATGATAGACAAGCTATTGAGTGTGTAATTTGTTTTTTAAAAAGGTAGATGTATTCAGACCTTAGAAGAGAAGCGTGGCCTGAAACCTACTATCTTTTCAATGAAAGCCCATTTCAGTAAGAGTGAAGGCCTTTCTGGATGACAGCAGCTTATTGGATGAGGCAATAAGTAATATTTCGTGTTTAATTTACAATGTTCTCCCTGTTTTATTATATTACTAGCATTTATCTTAGAGATTTCCTGTTAGTTCTTGTAAGTTTTGTTTTTTTTTTTCCTTAAAAAGGTATCTCATTCCTAGGTTGAAAGTACTGACCTGTCCAGAGGCATGTGGTATATACTTGAAGGACTAGTGGAAGAGTATTTATTTCCTGATGTAATCACAGAACTTGTTGCTGGTCAAAAGTACACTACACCTCCTGTGCAACTTCTTCATTCCCTTCTAGAATATGTCCTATTGGTGAGAGATGAAGGCTAAAGTATTATAAATATTAAAGCAATAAATGGAAGTACTATCTTTGCTTCTGACATTGTATTTAGTGGTTTTTAATGATGTGCTCACCCTTCATTTTGCATTCATCAATGTGTTTGTGTTAAAAAGGGAAGAACTTAAGGATTTTTTTAAATTATTATTTACAAGCTGTATGATTGTAGTGCTCTGAATCTCTGAATATTGTGGAAGAATTGGCCCAGAATTTTTTGTTGTTGCTTTTAGAAACAGCACTCGTGTGAACTTTTTTTTTTTTAACCTAGTAGGCCGCAGAGAGAGAACTCAATTGAGAAGAAGTTTTTTTTCTAAGCAGTGATGCATTCAGCTGGAAGATCACACTAGAGCAAGCTCTCCTTGTTTCCTCCCCCCCCCCTTTTTTTTTTTTTTTTTGGAGGCTCTGAAATGTGCTGCTTGTAGTTATTATGCATGTTACTTCACTTAATAAATTTGGTCACTTAGGATTGTAAGGAATAAAGAGAATATATAAACTCTTAGTGATTATGGATCCTTGACTAGTATGGAGCCAATATTATTTTCTCATTTTATTACAGGGAAATACTGATGCAGTATTTTATGCTAAACTTCATCACATTTTGTACATTATTCTCCAACGTGATCCTCCTTGGAAGTCACCATCTATGTTAAAGTATTATTTGGATCTTCTTCAGTGTCCTATCTGTAAGAAAGGCACATGGTCCTTGATAGAGATGCTTGTAAGGTAAGAAAGTGTAAAGTGGTGTTGGATGAGATAGTTATGTTACTCCAAACTGAGGTACAGGGGAGGAGGGTTGGAATTCTGTGGTATCAAAGTCACATTTTCACCACAACAGGTTACTGTTTGTGAAGGTCTAGAGTCGTAACTGAGATTTGGACCATTCAGTTTACGGTTCAATAAGGGTTAGCTCAGAGGCATAGGGCTGTGGCTTTGGGGTTTTTGGTTTGGGGTTTGGGGTTTTTTTTAAAAGAAAGAATGTACATTTTCTTGTCCTCCTTTTTAAAATAGTATTTAATTTTTTAAGCTTTCCACAGATTATAATAATTTATGTATTATTGCTGTTCTGGTGTGTGTGTATACACACACACATATATATCTACATCTACAAAGCAAATTCCAGTCTTGTCTTACCAAACATGAAGCTTCATATTGTATTTTGATTTTATTCGTAAACTTTACCATCTTATTCAGGAGGTCTGATTATTTCCTACACATCTACAAATACACGACTCAGTACATAGGAGCTGTTTGGGTAGTTAGTCTATGCATTTGAGAAGTAGTTTTTTGCAATTTACATCTACAAATTAGTTCTTCTGTTCACTTGGAAGAGAAACTGTCCTTCTTTATATTACTGTTATAAAATCCTAAGTAACGTTTGAACACTTTGATACAACCGTGATTACGGATATCTGAATGTGTGTGATTGTAAGCATGTCTGTAGTCTTGAAGGCATTGAATCACTGTAATTGGACATTAATAGTTTTTATTAGCAACATGTCACATGGAATGGAAGAGAATTTATTTTTTAGATAAAGTATTTCGTCTTTCAGTACTTATGGGCAGAATGTGAATACCCAGCAGTTGTATACCTGGTGTTTCCAGTACTCAAAATTTTAGCCAAAAATATGGTTTTACACTTCAAAATTATGTCTGTCATGTTAGACAATCACTAGGCTTGATCACAAACTGTAGTGTTGTCAAATAGTATGTGTGAACTGTTGTCTGAACTAAGATTTGTAG
Organism: Podiceps cristatus; assembly: GCA_000699545.1. Taxonomy (NCBI): domain Eukaryota; kingdom Metazoa; phylum Chordata; class Aves; order Podicipediformes; family Podicipedidae; genus Podiceps; species Podiceps cristatus. The sequence goes on along the minus strand of KL262108.1, from coordinate 1,584 downwards.
GATGTTACAGCATCTATAAAATATTCTATAAGCAGTTGAGAGAAGTGTCACAATCACTAGCCCTTGTTCTTGTGGGGGACTTCAACTCGCCTGCTGAATCAAAATTATGTCTGTCATGTTAGACAATCACTAGGCTTGATCACAAACTGTAGTGTTGTCAAATAGTATGTGTGAACTGTTGTCTGAACTAAGATTTGTAGGATGTTACAGCATCTATAAAATATTCTATAAGCAGTTGAGAGAAGTGTCACAATCACTAGCCCTTGTTCTTGTGGGGGACTTCAACTCGCCTGCTGAAATACAATGCAGAGAGAGGATCCAGCCCGGGAGGTTCCTGGAGCGCGTGGAAGAGAACGTCCTGACGCAGCGGGGGGGGAGCCAGCGAGGGAAGGGGCCCTGGGACCTGTCGTCTGGGGACAGAGAAGGACTGGTGGGTGATGGGGGGCTGGAGGCCGTCTTGGGCACCGCGATGGGGACATGGTAGAGGTTTTGATTCTGGGAGCAGTAAGGAGGGGGGTCAGCAGAACCGCCACCTTGGACTCCCGCAGGGCAGGCTTTGGCCTGTTGAGGAGCCTGGCTGGAGAGTCCCTGGGGCAGCCCCAAAGGGCAAAGGAGCCCAGGACGTTCTCGAAGAAGGAAATCTTCAAGGCGCAGGAGCTGGCCATCCCCATGTGCTAGAAGACCACCAGCCTGGCTGAACAGAGAACTTTGGATGGAACTTGAGGGGAAAAAAAAGAGAGTTTATGACCTTGGTAAGAAGGTGAAGACAACTCAGGAGGACTAAAAGGATGTGAGGTTAGGCAAGTGTGCTGGTTTTGGCTGGGATAGAGTTAATTATTTTCATAGTAGCTAGCATGGGGCTGTGGTTTGGGTTTGTGCTGAAAACAGCACTGACCACCCAGGGATGCTTTCATTACTGCATTAATTATGATAATAACAGTAACAAAATATAATGATAAGAGAATATATAAAATGTATGATGCACAATTTTTTGCCACCCAATGACCAATACAGCATGTCCCGAGCAGCAGTCAGGAGCAGGGATATTCCGCTGCAGCAAGATTCAGAGAGAGCACAAGGGAACCAACAGCCAAACAAATGAACAGGCAGACCTGAACGAACAACCAAAAAAATGGAAATAAGGGAATAGGAGGGTGACAAGAAGGGAACATGAAAGGGGCCACTGGCCAACCCTCACTTATAGCAGCCATGCCATCTACA
>KL262107.1:39223-71495 GCA_000699545.1 Podiceps cristatus | reverse complement strand
CTGTCAAGATCCCTCTGGATGGCTGCCTTTGACTAAGTTACCTATCCTGACTGACAAAGAGCTAGCAAAACAAACAAAAAAATCTACAAATTTTGAAATATTTTTTAATGAAAAACTAGTCCTCTACATTTATTTCTATAGCTATAAATAAGCACGTTGTTACAATAACAGTACTTTGGATAAACCATCGTAATAGAATTAATTAAACAGATTATAAGAATGCAGAAGGGTGTGGCTAGATAATAGAGGACTCCAGTGTTTTCTTTTCGTGTTTTACTTACAGAAGTGCAAACTCTTCATTTCAGATGATATGATCCTTTTCACCTCTGACGAATAAATGTGCCCATGAAATGAATCATATAATATGTGTATCTGCCCTGTGTCACACAGCATTGGAGGAGTTTTTTCCCATGTTGATGTCTTGTTCCTTCTAACCAAGCACAGGCAAAAAGACTACCTTACTACAAGAATTAACTTATGTACAGAGAAGTGCCAGACCAACTGAGCTCTTAAACAGTATCTTAAACTTATAACTACACAAACAATTCATCTTTCCACTTACACAGCATTTTAAACTCACTGAGCTTACATACTCTAACAAACAGTGGGCATCATCTCCTATTCAAAGAGCAAGAAACTAAGTCAGAAAGCAATTAAATAATGTGATGGCAAGACAGTAACAGAACAGAATTAGATCCCAAATTCATCTGCTTGCCAGTCCTCACCTACCCAGTAGACCACAGCAGCAGTCCCAGTAGCACAGTTGTATGCAGAATTTCATGGTCAGTACAAGGAATGAAAAATATTAATCAAACCTTCTCATGTCCCTTTAATGGCATTCCCATGATAAAATGAAAAACAAAGGCCTAAATATTTAAAGAACTTTCTGCATGTCTGAATTCTCATTTCCTCAAATTCCTCCAGACATACCATTGGCCCTGATTTTACCTGAAGCTTTAGAATCTACACAAAGGCCCTAAGATTATGTTTCAAAAGGCCGACATCTGTTGATTAACTAGAATGTTTAAGTAAAATAAAGTAAAACAAAAACAAAGAAACCCAAAACCCAGTATCAAGCTGGTACTTATTTCTGTGTTAAGATTTAGAAAAGGTAGAAAATCATACAGTTTCACAATCAGAGACAGTATTATATTCAAAGCTTGCTTCCATGTGTTATCAATTCAAGTGTGAATGCTGAACTTGTGCTGGTGTTTCAGCCATAGGTTTGTGTCTTCACCCAGTGCTACATACTGGTTTGAAAAATTAGAGGTTACTTACAATGTATAGACTTACAGTCTGTCTATACATCCACATGATGGTTGCACATGCTCCCAGGCACAGAGAACAGGAGGATTTTTGCATTAGCAGTGCTGGTCAGAAGCAAGTCCTTCCCACACACATGGACATGAATGCTGCTACCCGAACAATACTGTTCCTCTCGGCCTCAATCTCTAGGGGCTCCAAGACAGTGTACCCACACTTAATGCAAAGGTTACAGAGCAAAATAACCATTCTGTCTCCTTCAACCTCATGCCCAAATGTTAAACTCGTTACACGAGACACTACCAAATGCTCCAAAACCACAAATCACCAGGAGTCCCAGAATGCCTAACTGAATGAGCACTGAAGGATAAGTATGCAAAAGGAAGAGTTGTGCAAAAAAACAGCATTAACAGTGGGGTATTGAGTGTTACGTGATGAATGGATGGATCTCAGGCAAAGAAGTGGTCTCCACAGCTGTCACTTGAAATCCAGAAGAGTGACCTCAGCTGCTCACAGGCTGTGCTACCTCTGCAGTCTCATGAGCTCATTTAATGAGACAAGTTCTCAAAGTTTTCAGTCTCATTTTCCGTAACCATGAACATAAATGGCTCCTAACTCAAATGACATTCTCTATATGACTGCTGAGTAAAAGCTTTTCTGCTGAGGTTTAAAAGTGACATTAGCCTGCAAGAGTGGGTCCTTGACCTAGCCAAGAAGGCACCAAGGCCTTTACTTTGTGAAAAGTCCTCCATCTCAACTTTTAGAGCAGAGGCATTCACCAGATGCGCTGTAAACTGACAGCCTTCAACTTAGGTATTGATGATTATGACCCAACTCTAGAGAGTAAGAGGAGTTTTTGAAGTTACACACCAGAAAACAGAAGACATCCTGAAAATTTGTTTGGCCTGCTCCAGCCAAATGATTGCTGTTGCTTACAGAGAGGAGAACAGATGGGGAAAGATGTAACATGGAATCAAGTTTATTGATTGAATAAAACCAGCTTTATTTCAAGGCATAGACCAACCTCAAGGTAATCCAGACCTCCAAGACAGACCAGAGGACATAATTTGCTTGCTTCTACTCCAAAACTTGGGAAGCAGCTCAGCCAGCCTGAGAAACCATGTATCTGCGTGGTTAGCTTTGACTACTTTGGTTTCAGATTGACAGTTTTCTTGCATAGACAAGAGAGACTTTCCAAAATGAAGTGTGTATTACTATACATCTGAAAGTGGGACATTTCAGACGTTTTCTGGCAGCTGCCATGAATGGGTGGGAACCAAAAATTGTTATGCAATGATATTTAATGCATTCACTGCATTGGAGGCAGGTAACTGGGCTGTTCTACACCCTTATCATATGCATGTAGTCTTGCAATAAATGCCGCAGATGCACAGTCTGTGGTGATGCCATCTCATCAGATATATTTGGCTTCCATAGGAAAAGTGAGTTCAGCCATCTCAAGAACTTTATGAATTTTTCCTAAGATGGACAAAATCCCAGGAGGAGAGTCCTTATAAACTTCAAATGGCAAACTGTGCATCAGAAAAAATTTGAGTTCAAAGTTTTTACAGCTCAAAATGAAAAACTCAAGCTAAATCAGGGCATTCAGAACTAACCTGAAGAGATATTTCTGCAGGCAATCATCCTGGTATAGACAGATAACGAATTCCCACCTTCTTAGCTGAAAGAAAATTACATCCCTGGCTCTCATGAAAAATCTTTCTGCCATACAAAGACCAACCTATAGTGCCCTGAACTGATAGTCATCTGTCTTTCGTTAAATAAATACATTTCTAATTAAATACCTTAATCAACACACAAAAGTATGTGCTTTGCAGGCAAGAGATGGTAAGCCGTTTATCTTTCAATATAATAATCGCTAATATCACACTATCTGGAATTTAAACTGATGAATAAAGGTATTTAGCTTATGAAGTCCTGGATTAGTCTGCAGTCCCTATTTATTTCAATAGCAAGAAACAGCACCTCTAATGACTTCCACTTTAATAAATAAGGGTCCAGTTGTTGGACTATTGCTACTGGCCCAGAAGCATTTTTGCTTTTTACCAAAACAGATTCTCAGAGGACAATGTCTCTTTTGAATAGGGTTGCTGAAGAGAGAATACAGAATAGAGTCACAGAAAAATTCAAGTTGGAAAGGAACTCTGCTAGTTATCTGGTCCAAACCTCACCAAAACAAGGCGACCTTCAAAGTCACATTAGGCTGTTTGTTCAGTCTGAAAGTCTCTAGCACTGGTTTTCAACAAGTCAGGAACTTCAGGAATGTAATCTTGATCACAACATACAGGACCTGCCACACTGAGAGGAATCTGAGAAGTCAGTTACCAAGAAACTGGTTGGAAGTACATGAGAAACTGATTTTCAGGAGTCTCAACTTCTGAAAAAGGACAAAGACAGCAGAACAAAAGGGCATATGCATAGGTCAAATGGACTATACAACTGAAAGTGCCAGCATATAGGTAGGCAGCTGGGATGTCTGCACTCCTAATGGCTGTCAGATAAACAGGTAACCCCACAAAGCAAACAGTGGAACAGAAATTTACTTCTGGAAAGCCTGTGGCATAATACAAAATCTTTGACTGCAAAAGCAGTCTTATAAAGCCTTTCATCGACTGAAGAAGCCTTACTCTCACTTCAAAGGGAGATTGAGAGGATACTGGTGAGTATGGTCACAGTGTTCTCTCCCAAGAGCCACTATGAGGGTTATACAGAAGAAACTGCAATATCTGATCTAAATATTTGTGAAGTGCTTCTCAAGGACAGGTAGTTCTGCTATGATTTTCTCAAAATTCTCATAAAAATCCAGAGATCATTTCACGATAGTAACAATTATCATCAGAAGTCTACAAGGCCTTTTGCTGGAAAGTAAGGTACTGTCTTCTTTCCAGATTTATTCTCCAATGGAAAAACACATACTAGAGATGAGTGTCCACCTAAGGAAAAGACTTCTATAGGAGGGACAGCTTTTAAAGCCAAGTGGATGAAACCAAAAGAGGCATCTTCAAAGAAAAGAAAAAGAAAATCAAAAGACACTAAAGAGACTAGAGACAAAGCTGATTAAAGACAACAGAACAAAGAGATGGTAAACAGGCACAGAAAAAAAAAAAAAAAAAACAATGATTTTTCTTCATTCTATTACAAGGTAGTCTACTCCAGACCGCCCTAAGTTTGAAATATCATCACTAATCACTTTGAACACACATGAAGGATCCAACACCTGACATTCTCAGTAGAAAACAGAAAGAATGAGGACAAAAACCTTATCTCCCTTTTACAGATAAGAGAGGTACAGAGAGAGATCAGAGGGTTTGCCCAAAGTAACACAGGTCAGGCAAGGCTACTCCCAATATTTACTCATTCTAAAAGTGTCTCTCTGGCTGGCCTCATAAAATTATTCCAATACCCTTGGGTCCACAGTCAAATTAATTCTTTATTTATTATCCCAGTTCTCAAGTATCTTTCAGATGGGCTCATCCATTGTTCCCATACAGCTGGGTAAACAGACAAAGTCAATTCTATCATGCAGGTTTCCCTTATAGCATTCAAAACCCTTTGCATATGTGGGATTTTTTTTTTTTCCTTTAAGCAAGGTAAGAATGTGTTTAAAGGTGACCTGTGTTGAAAAAAAAAGAGGAATGGGAAAGTTTAGGGACAATCAGAAAGGAAAGGCTTCTGAAGATTGACTTGTTTCAGTATCCTTTTCAAAGGAAAAAAGTAATAAATCAAATAACCAGTGTTTGAAGATTTACTATGTAATCATCCTTATTAAGGCAAAAAATTACAATGATATGGACAAGAATTTTAGTCACTGACATGAAAAGAAATCTTTCTAGTCCTTGTAAGAAAAGGTTTCCTTTGGATTTTACTGTGAAATGACACCACAACTATGTCAACAATTTTTAAGAAGAAAAAGTGATTCAAGGGAAATAACAACAACAAAAAAAAAGTAAAAAAAAAAAAAATCCTCCCCCCAAAATGTAATCATCTTCAGATTTTCCAGTCTTCCCAAAGCAGACCATGTCTTTCAGTATGCTTGCACAGTGTATATAGTATACAATGGTACCTCATTCCTGATGAGGGCCTCTGGCATTACTGAAATATAAGCACCAAACAGGAGGCAGATGACATAATACACAAGAATAGCAGAGAGCAGATGTCCCATTGAAAATAAATTCTTGATATTCCTTTCTGTCTACAAATCCACCCCATATCTGTGCCGTTTCTACACAAGAGGGAAGAACTGAAGCTTAACACATACACAACAAGAATCTATATAAATCGAGGGAATTAGCAGATGCATTGATATTCTCCCACAAATAAGAAACAAAAGCCGCCAACTGTACTTGTAAATTCAAAGATTAACATTAATAGGCAAAGCTGAGACTACAGGTATTACCCTTCTTTTAGGTGAAGTAACTCAAGATTCCCAGTCCTGCAGAAACTCAGCTGCCTGTCCAACTTCTGTGACTCAAGTCCTACCCTACTCTGCATAACATCTATAGATTCATCAGCCAGAGAGCTGACAACTGGATTCTTGCCACTGTTTGAGATGGCACTGAAGCAGCAACTATATAACTAGGTCAGATCTGATTACCTAGAACAAGGGCTCTGTGGAAAGCTTCTGAAAATGGCAAAGGCTGAACATTTGGGAGCTGCTGAATGAACATCCAAAAATCATTTTTGATAGAAGAGGTTTAACTACATTTTAATATGGATGGTATTTTCTATTAAAATCAGGGCAGAAGCCTATTGTTCAGCAGAGTGTGTCACTTTCTTTACACAAGAGCTATCTCTTTGAATCTATCTGAGTCAACTTTAGTGACCACTTTAATATTCACTTTACAATTAATGCTTCTTTTTATGGGTTGGTAGAAGGTAAACTAATTTCTGTTCAGCTTCTAGGTATTGAATTTATTATAAAAAGTTATGTACTTAAAACCCCTATAATGAAACCAGAGGCATCATGAGATATTAACCCAGAGTTAATGCTGAGAAGGGCAGTTTGAATAATTCAATTCATGTCACCTTAAGTATCTTTTCAAATGGAATTAACTTTAACTCACAAAAAAAAAGGAAGCTCTATATTCCAGTTACTGATTATTGACTCCACGAGAGTTCTGTCTTAAATCATCTTACCACCATCTTCCCAGCAATTTTATTTCACTACTAGCAGAATGCTGCTTTAAATTTTGAGGACTGACTTTCGTTATAAAGAAACAGTATTAGGTAAGAGAAAAAACGTGATTTCAGAATTACTGCTACCGTTAGGTGATGCTAAAACAGAGAAAAATAAAAGTTAACAACAAAGTAGCTGTGTTAATTCAATATAGCTACAAACCAGGGCTGCATTTCAGCCACATGCACACAGCCACTGCAGTCATTTGACTCCCATACAACTACACCTCTTCTTGCAACAATACCATAGATGTTTGGTAACTTGCAGTCCCCTTGACCTGTTAATTGTCTCATTCTAACACAAAGCCCAACATTTAAACACAGAAAGGAGATGCTCATGGTCAGCATTATTGTACAGTATGAATGAGGGAGCCAGACAGGCAAAAAGTAGGTGGCGTTAAATATAGGTGTAGCATTAGAAATGAATCAAAACAATTAAGTAGGAAAAAGAGGGGGAAATGAACAGGAACAAGAACAGCTCATAACAAGCAGAACAAAGAAGTGCTTCAGTACAGAGTATAACTGTGCAGTCCTATGTTTCTGCAAGACACAGGAAAATCAGAATGACATCTTACATTGAAGCACAGATGCCGCGGAAACATCAGCAGTCACCTGAAATAGGAAACTCTGATTACCTCTCCTAGACAGTTCAAAGAAGTGAAAACTAGGTAGGAAGCTAGTATCTATTGATTAAAAGCTAGACACATCCAGAATTTCCTTATCCCGGTCAAAAACAAACAATGGGGAAAATATTCCCAATGGATGAGGATTCAAACAAAACTCAGGAAGGCTTCCTTTAGCCTAATATTTAAACAAGGTGGCTTTTTTCAAAGTCCAGCTGAAAACGAAAAGAGGAAGAGCACAAGAGCTTCAGCAGGGCAGAGAGAGACGGTGTGGGCAGCACTCAGAGCAGGAGGTAAGTTTTCTGGGTCCATCCTGCTCCCAATTCTTGCCTCCCAAAAATCCATCCTTGCTGCGCTCCCCTGCGCCATTCCCCGTGGAGGTGAGGCAGACACCAGAAGGGAAGCCCTGTGCCTGCCTGAGCTACAGTGTTAAAACAACACTCAAACAAAACAGAATGAGACCCAGCACGACCCCATCAGGACCTTAATTACTCACAGTTTAGGTATTAAGACAAGAGGCAAAGAGACAAGAACAAAAACGGTGTGTGAAAATAACACAATAGTCCAACAAGAAGCAGCCCAGTGACTTTTCTTTGGCTTTGATAACTATGACATGACAGAGTGTGCCAGGGAAAGAACAGACACAGTGAGACAGTCCTGCAAATCTTTCCACAGTTTCTGAGTTGTACAGAGAAACATAGCATGAAGTGCTTGTTTGGGAAAAAGGTAATGATTGATAAAGCCAAAAGCATTAAAGATGTAAACAGCTCTATGCCTACCAGGACTGCATAGAAAGAGAAAATTGAAGAGCAAGGCTAGAAACATAAGAAATATTTCATAAGCTATAAGAAAAAACAGTTGAAACATGCTTTGACAGCCTGTATGCCTACAAAGCTCTGCACAGGGCAAGAGGGATAGGGTAATTTAGGACTTGCTATGCTGGAGCTGTAGAATAGGTAACCATAAGTGAAATATCATATTGAAGTTTGCCTTGTGATCTGAATTTGCATTTCTGGACAGAAGCACATATAAGTATAGAGAAAAGAAAAAATGGAATCAAAGATAAGCTTGATAGAACTTTGCACATGAAATCAAGTTCAGAGAAGTCTTTATGTATACACTGGTAGAGTGATTAGGAAAACAGAGCACTGAGGGAGCTGGCGGAGGAGCTTGCCAAGCCACTCTCCATGTACCAGTAGTCCTGGTTAACAGGGGAGGTCCCAGACGAGTGGATTCTTGCCAGTGTGACACCCATCTACGAGAAGGGCCAGAAGGAGGATCCAGGGAACTACAGGCCTGTCAGCCTGATCTCGGTGCCAGGGAAGGTTATGGAGTGGTTCATCTTGAGAGTGCTCACCAAGCATATGCCAGACAACCAGGGGATCAGGCCCAGCCAACATGGGCTCACAGAAGGCAGGTCCTGCTTGACCAACCTGATCTCTTCCTATGACCAGGTGACCCATCTAGCAGATGAGGGAAAGGCTGTGGACTTTAGTAAAGCCTTTGATAGTGTCTCCCACAGAATTCTCCTAGAGAAGCTGGCGGATCATGGCTTGGATGGATGTACTCTTTGCTGGGTGAAAAACTGGCTGGATGGCCGAGTCCAGAGAGTCAAGGTAAACGGAGGTAAATCCAAATGGTGGCTGGTCACAAGCAGTGTCCCCCAGGGCTCAGTTCTGGGGCCAGTCTTGTTTAGTGTATTTGTCAATGACCTGGATGAGGGGATTGAGTGCACCCTCAGTAAGTTTGCAGATGACACCAAATTGGGTGGGACTGTTGACCTGCTTAAGGGTAGGAATGCTCTGCACAGGGATCCAGAGAGGCTGGATTGACAGGCCAAGGCCAAACATATGAGGTTTAACAAGGCCAAGTGCTGAGTCCTGCACTTGGGTCAAAATAGCCCCAGGCAACGCTACAGACTTGGGGAGGAGCAGCTGGGAAGCTGCCTGGCAGAAAAGGACCTGGGGGTGTTGGTCGACAGATGGCTGAACACGACCCAGCAGTGTGCCCAGGTGGCCAAGAAAGCCAATGGCATCCTGGCCTGCATCATGAACAGTGTGGCCAGCAGGACTGGGGAAGTGATGTTCCCCCTGTACTCGGCACTGGTGAGGCTGCACCTTGATTACTGTTTTCAGTTTTGGGCCCCTCACTCCAGGAAGGACATTGAGGTGCTGGAGCGTGTCCAGAGAAGGGCAGCGAAGCTGGTGAAGGGTCTGGAGCACAAGTGCTGTGAGGAGCAGCTGAGGGAGCTGGGGGTGTTCAGTCTGGAGAAGAGGAGGCTGAGGGGAGACCTTATTGCTCTCTACAACTACCTGAAAGGAGGTTGTAGTGAGGTGGGTGTGGGTCTCTTCTCCCAAGTAACCAAGTGATAGAACAAGAGTGAATGAACTCAAGTTGTGCCAGGGGAGGTTTAGATTAGGTATTAGGAAAAATTCTTTTACTGAAGAGTGGTCAAGCACTGGAACAGGCTGCCCGAGGAAGTGGTAGAGTCACCATCCCTGGAGGTGTTCAAAGAAAATGTATTAACATGGCACTTTCAGACATGGTTTAGTAGGCAGAGTGGTTTTGGGTTGATGGTTGGACTTGATGATCTTAGAGGTCTTTTCCAACCATTACGAGTCTAAGAACAAGAGGAGATGAACATGGGTTGTTATACCATTAGATGCTGATTTGGCAGTTAATGGGCAGTTAATGTTTCCTATTACCTGCTTCTATACTTCAGCACTGTAGATGTGATTACACCAGATACCTTTAAAGGATGTGCCAACCTAGTATAAAGATGTGTGTATTTAATGTTGAAACAGTGGGTAAAACCTGAGAGAAGTATTGGCATCATCCCAAACACAGCTACCATGGTGCTGTCAGACTATATGGGCTCCTCTGGACTGTTTGCCAGCCAGATCCACAGCAAGTTGTATATCACAGGCAAGAACACAGGCATCATCCATTCTCAGAGAAAAAAGTTCTCGTTTTGAACCCAATGCCATCACAAAATGGATGGCAGACAAAAATACAACAGAATGGAAATTAAATGCTTATAAAGACTAAAAGCCTGACAACAGCTCAATGTCCAACAACATACTTTACAAAAAAAAAAAAAAAAAAAAACACAGCAGGATAAATAATGATTCTTGATGCCGATGAAGTCAGAGAAGTACTGCTGCATGCTTCCTGAACAGAATTAAAAATGCAGCCATTCCTTCACAGTCTCCTGAGAAGTAGGATCTGTCTGTGCAATTTTATTAGTAGGAACCACTGAGAGGCCAGAATCGAGCCACCTCCTGGATACTCTGTGCTGTTGACTTTACTTCTAGCCCTATTATAAGCCTTTAAGACTCCTCCAGCAAAAGAACAGATCAAGGGCTGAACCTATACAAAAGGCATAGTCTTAGAGACTCTGGAGACCTGCAGATGGGAGCTACTGAAGCAGAATAGCAGGTAAGAACATTAGGTAGAGCACTTGTATAAGTAGCCTTCATTTCCAGGGTATAATCTGCTATCAGCAGGGATGCAAATCAAGTACCTAGTTATCAGAAGAAAATCTCAAGCAACCATGTTTTCAAGTCTTAGGGCGCATGCATCTGAGAAATATTTTACCACTTAATTTAACACGTCGTATCTCTAGTCAACATCTTCTATAATTATACATGCAGTTTAAAACCAGGTCTTCTATAAACAGCGCAAATCATATGGGCTGCCTTACAGACTTGAGAAAGCACTTATTGAACAAATGCATCATCTGTAATGTCCTTTTCAATCATCAAAAGCCACAGTGAAAATTTGAAATGCTGTATCTATGTGTGACTGCAATTATTTTACTGTTCAAGGAACACAACAGAAAACGGAAGAGCATCTTAACTTTTTCCTTAGCAAAGGCATGGGTTCTTATGATTCCTACTCAATTACAACACAGGCCATTAACTTCACCCATTTTATTGGCATTAAACTTGGGGGGGTAGGGGGGGTGGGGTTTCTTGCAATCCATGTATTAAAGGAAGGCCTCATGGGAATTCAATCACAAAAGTTTTCAACGCCGTATAATGCAAGACAACACACAAAGTTGCAGTTCAGTAAAAGAGAAAAGCTCTTTCAAAGACGTCTCCTTTTTTAAGGAGATGGAAGAAAAGAGCTTACCTTCTGCTCCTTTTCTTTAGCAGCACTGAGTTCGGACAGGGAAAGCGATAGTTTTTCCTGCTGCTCAGCTAGGTACTTCTGATAAAGGCTCAAAAGTTCCTGGCATTCTCTGTACTGCTGCTGCAGAGGTGAGACACCAGAAGTTAAGGGAAAAATACTCTTTAGCAAATAGAGTCAAGTATATGCCAACTTACTCTGTGTAAATCTGACTTAGATCCATAACAGTTCAATTTAAAAACAGTTACTGTGTGTTTGAGTACTGCCTAATGATGATAAAACTGCCTAGAGATGAATGTTCAAGTATAACTTACTTTCTACTCAGAGTGAAAAAAAGAATTACACCAAATTCTTTTATTGTTGGAAAGGGACAGCAGCAGGAGGCAAGTGATGACATTGTTTGAGTTGGAACAATTACAACCCTCTGATTTGTATTCAGCAAAGCCAGACACCACCAATGTTTATTTATAAATAAATAGCAAGCCAACTAAGTAAATAGTCCATTTTTAAGCACATGCATGGATTCACAAGCCCACATACCCAAATCCAATCTCTTTGCTTGAGTACCAACAGCTCCAAAATCCACAGCCACAGATGCAGCGTTAAGGCCTTTCAGAGACCAGCAATGATTTTCGGACGGTAATCTGAAGAAGCAGCAACTGTGGTGTTTGCAAGGATATTAGCAAGCAACGGTGCCGTGCCTTGCTTGCAGCACTGAAATTCCAACAGGAGATAAATCTGCTCTTCACCTGTCATTGTGTAATTCCCTCCCTTGCTCATGTAGCATGGTAAACCATTTATGCTCCCCTCTCTCCCCCCTCACTTTTAATTATGCATGCAGATGGGATAAGGGCTCGCTGTCCAGAGAGATTACTCTGAATAAATACTTTAATAACTAGTCACCGAAATTAAGGTAGGGAACAAAAACTTCTTCAATCTATAAAATGGTGTTGAGTTACAGATTTCCTTAACATTTTTATGATCTAATCATTGCTTCTAGGCAAATTCATGTTGCAATCATTTTTGCCAATCATGGCTGCATAAATAACTCACTGCTTTGTTATTCCCTGTTATGACCCTGAGGTTTGTTTTTTCTTCTTCTTCTTTTGGGGGAGGGAGGGCCTTGCCAGGGTTTTGTTTGTTTGTTTTTCTTTGCTTTAAATAAAAGGTTACACAGAGAACAAGCAAAACATTTTAGGAAGGAATGGGAGGTTATTAAACCCCAACGTTTAAATCAATCAGGAGAGCTCCTAGATCACCTTTGCTCAGCACCTGGAAATACGGGAGGGTACAAACAATGGTCTAAACAAGCTAATTGCTTTCCAGAGCCAGCCTGCCTGAAACCTGAGCTGTTTTACATTTCAGTTCATTTCGTCAGAGAGCACCAAAAGGCTGAAGTGATTTGTGGTGGTCTCAGGAGCCTCTGCCAGCTATGATGTATATAAAAGGATTTTTTTTATTCTGGCTGTAACCATAGCAGTAATGTTTATAGTAGGTGAACATATTAGCCTGGACGCAGGGCATGAATTTTACCCTAGAAAAAGCCAGTTCATTTATACAGCCTAAGAGTTAAATGTCGGTATTTGAAGACAAATTATAGGGAAATTAATTTAAACCCATGTTATGTGGCAGAATATAAAAACAGACAGTCCTATCTTTATCAAGTTTTTACAGCCCTCTTAATTCACTTTGCTTCCAGCAACCCCTTCCCCACAAAGCAGATTTTACCCTCTTCTCCCTCCAGCTAGCCCACTGCTGGCACAAGGAATGAGGACCCTAAATGGCCTTGGGGCACACAACTGATGGCAGTGCACCTACCCTCACTCTTGCCACGGTGTTAATAACAATCCTGCTGGAAAGCCAGGCAAGAATGCACTTGCTCCCAAGCTTAGCACATACATGGTGCAAGTGTACCATTAAAGAGATGCCTAAATTGCATTTTACAGACTGCAGAGCCCGTGCTGTGCACATGATGCCACCACCTCTTGCTCACAGCTGCCAAGTTTATTTAAAATAAAGCTTAAAACATGACATGCAGAATTAACATTAGGAAAGCATGCAAGGAAATCCTGATTGTCCAAGGGTCAGTTACGTGATCTTGAGTGGGAAGGGCAACAGTTAACATGAGCTTGAACGGCAGCAAGATACCCCTGAAATAGAAGGCTTCTAAGATTCGGACAGCACTATTAACTGTTGAAACTTCCAGTATTAGAAGATTAAAACCTTGTTCATTCACACAATCACTCTACATTAAGCAAGGTATCATTACAGCCACCATAGTTGAGGAGTCCAAAGTCCTAAGAAAAGCAAAGTGCTTTGCTTCCTGAGTAAACATGAAACATCAAATAGGGAGGGGGAAAAAATGTTAATTTCTTTAAGATACATGCAGAATAGCTCTAAGTACGATAGTTCTCCATGATGTGCTGGTACATTTACTACAGAACATGTTCATAAGTAAAAAAAAAAAAAAAGCCTTAATATTAGATCTTCCATTCTATTGAATCTTTGCTAAAAGCTGCAAGATGACCTCTTTTTACCCCTGCAAATTAGCCAGGCAATATACAACACTGCCACAAAAATATTTCAGTCACTCAGATATAACAAGGGCACGTATGTACTATGGCAATACAGCCTCTAGACGAATACATAGGTAATGATAAATATTTTCATGATCTGCTTTAAAAAAAAAAAAATCTTATAAGGGTGAGAAAAACGTACAGGACAAGTCCTACAGATGTGCATTCCTCAGAAAAAGTAATATGCCTAAATGCTCACATCTGGTATTTCTTCATGTGTTCAGGAGCACAAATACTGGATTTACAAGATGTTAGTTACCCGAGAGAAGTGCTACTCGGCATTTCACTGAACAGTAGTTTTATGCCCAAGAAATATGCATCTGAATGTATCTGAGTAATACATTTTATGCAGTTTGTTAATAAAGTATTACAGTTGTACGGGGGGGAACAAAAAAAAAATCAAAATCAGAAATGCAAAGGTTAAGATTTCAACAGCCACATTCACATGACATACTGCAAGTACTATATATTTTATTGAATAAATTAGTTAATTTTGTCACTGAATGTAAGTCACAGAATTAAGAGTTCAGTTATGGTTCTTAAGAGATAATAACCTCAGTGGAGACAGAGCTGGCTTTCAGAAGAAGGACTGCTAGCATGCAGCAGTGGCATGCTTACTGAGGCCAGGAACAGATTTCCAGAGAGAGGGACATTAGGCAGGGAACAAAGAGCTTTTTCTTAGGGGTGAAGCTTCATGAGAAGGCACAGCACACATAACGCTCAACTGCTGCCAAAGACACACTCCCGCTCACCCTGCAGAGTCTCACACCCTCCATCCACACCAGCTCTGCAGCTCTCCCAAACCCCTCACTCACCCTGAGGGCTCAGCAAACTGAACCAGCAATGCAAAGGGTCAGTTAAGCACAAGAGCTGGCACTAGGCGAGAGCAGAGGGAATGGGCAGCTGGGAGAGGGGGGCACCTCTTCCAGGAGCAGCAACCTGTCTGGTAGGGTCCATCTACCTTGCAAAGTCTCAGCCCTACTCTTTCTCCAGCTCCCCTATTAAGCCTCAGGCTTTTAAGTCTCCTCTATGACTACACCAGCTACTCCCAGATTACGCCTTGCTGCAATACTTCCAGCCCTCTCACAGGCTGAAGTAGGACAGGCAGCTACAGTTCCTTGCTTCCCCAGAAACTGGGGGGAGGAGGTGGGAAGAGATCGGAGAACAAGTGTGATCTCTAGCATACCCAGTGACCTCCTGTACTGTTCCCAGTTATGTTTACACTGCCTCTGACTGCAAGCAAAGCCCAGCGTAAAATCTGAAGTGTTTTGGTTTAGAGCATTCAGCAACTTCCTAGAAAGCTTTTGAGTTCTCCACATCAGCCTCCACAGCCTTCTGTGAGCAATGTCCATGCTACAGCAGTTCAAACACCCACTGGTCTCTTCATCTACAGTTGAGGTTTTCAAATGAAGCCAACACCAGGCTACCCCATGAGGGCTATTTGCTGAAATTCTGACTTTCTTAAAACACTTCTGCAGGAGATAAAAGTAGTAAGGCAGAGGACCTCCTCTTTAGAAAGAAGGGGTTTTTCGCCTGTATCATTCAAGAATAAGTGTTTAGTTTTACCTCACTTTATTTTAAAGAAAAAAAAATTCCTAGATGCTATTAGCAAGGAAAGAACACTACTAATGAGATTATTTGGCAATCAACACAGTAATAAAGGCCTTCTGTATTTTCAGAATGTCTGTGAGAACTCTTTACCTAGTGACTCCTTCCTCAATGGCTTGTCACAAGCATTTTCGGGACAGGCATAAGCTCTTGTGTTCCTTTTTTACACATGGAAAAACTGTGGCACAGGGAGATGCTTCAAGCATGTCCATGCACACAGGTGTGGCCCAGCAGTCCCACACTCCACAAGCCATCTCCAGGACACAAGTCTTGCAGCTGTACGGTTAAACTAGCACAACTCGGGCTCTAACAGACCAGACTCATCTTGCACCCGATCAGCTTCAAGCGCAAGTTTGCCTGCATTCACCCACCCAGACAAGTCATAACAGACTTCCCAAACATCAAACAAGATGCCTGGGGATGACTGATTCCTAAAGTCCCTGACTGCAGCTCCAACTTGGGCCATCCTTACATTCAAGGCTGCATACTCTGATCCATGTCCAGAAGAGAACACAAGAGCTAAATCTCCATCTTCAGCAACAAGATGCTGCAGTCTCATCAGCCCCCATATCCAACAGAAGATTCTCTAGAGACTCAGAGCTATTACAGAGATATGCAACAAAGAATAAAGCAGGCAAAGGAAGGAAAAAGTCAAACAGGCATAAGTGAGATTTAAATTTAAATAAGATAGCAATAGCTTACACTTTGCAGTAGAGATATAAGAAACCTTCAGGGGTATGATTTCAGCACGTGATGAAGAAAGTTTTTTGACCGCTACAATCATGATTTAGTAGCCACAAAATACTTTTTAATCCCTGCATAAAGATATGCATCTAGAAAGCTGACTAGTTATCATCATACTGGCAGTTTCAGCAAAGACTAAACTCTCTTCACTGCCTCAGGTAATCCCTTCAAGACCAAGGCTGTGAAAAAACTAGACTGAGAAGAAGACTCTGAGGAAGCACCACTGACACTAGGTTGCTGAAGCTGGGCTGAGCAATGAAAGAGAGGTTTTCAGTTTCCAAATAAAAATCTATTCAGGTAAGTTGCAGGCAGACCTGAGTCTGTCTGCCTGCCCTCCAACTAGGTGTGTATAAGCCAGACCTATTCAAGGAGCCGTGCACAGCCACAGTACGCAGCATGGAGCGCTTCATGCCTGATTTAATTTACCTTGCTTTCATGTTTTTGTGGGCTTTTTTAGGTGTGGATGTAACACCAACACTATGCTATTTCCAGAATGTAGCTGGACGACGCCTGGCAACTTGAACAATGTCAAAGCAAGCTCACATCTGCTTAATAGACACACCTCTGCGTCTGTAACTTTGGCACCTTGTACTACTATGGTATCCCGCTGCGCTGTTACTCAGTTGCCCAAAAATGCCTTAAAATGCTGCTACAAGAGTAATAAAGTATTTCACCAAACTCAAGCAAAGACTAAGACCCAACATAGCTGGGTCTCCAAATAATACTACACCTGTATCTACAACTAAGGCTCAAGCTACATTTAAATGCTCATAATACAAGGGAACAGAATCTGCAGATTCTGCAGAGCCCTACGGCCCATGACAGCCTTGTGGCAAACTCCACTACAAGTGAGCTCAGCTTGAAGTGGACCTGCATTTTTCCATGCATCATCCAAGCATATATTTTTCAGTATTTTGACACAAGGCAATGAGGTTTATTTTCTACCTTAATATTTTACATTTCAATAGGAGAAAGATACCATGCCTTTTGGGAAAGAAGCAAAATGTATGTCACTCTGATTTCCACCTGCAGGCTCTCTTCTTCCTAGCCAAAGAAAGGATTAAAATAATGCAGCTTCAACTACTTAAATATCAAAAGTCATATGAATAAAAATAAATTGCTGGTATTAATGAATTAACATCTAAAAGGAGCACTTTAAAATATAAAAGGTATTCTAAGCTCTTTCCTTTAGCACTAAACAATTACATACTTCATTGGAAGCTGACCCACATTTAATTTTAAAATACAACTCATTTAATATATATATATACAGTCTTGCGCTTTGAAAGTATCATCTCAGAAAAGCAACAACGGGACTGTATTTCAGAAATCAAACTATCCAGGCACAGATCAAAGTCAACCCTAACACATTTCTTCTGCCTTTTAAATTAAGAGAAATAAAATTAAGTGGCTTGAACCTATGTGAGTCATTGTTCTGTGAAAGGGTAAAGTCTAGTAACTTCCATGAAGGTTTATTATCTAAACTCTGAACATGCTGCAAAGACTGACAGTAATAAAATGTTTTATGAACAACTTCACTTCTCTCATTCTTATAACTGAGTTTATGTGGACTTCTTGGCACAGTGATGCTAAGAACCTGTAGGGAACTTTCTGCACATCCACTTTTCAATGTATTAAAAAAATCATCCAGTGTGGGTCTGAACTTTATAAGCCTTCAATTCAAAACACAATCTCTTTCTGAACCAAAATCCCCAGGAAGCACATTTCTGAAAAAAACCCCAACAGTTACATTTTAATTTACACTTGAATATTTTAATGTTGTTATCCAGTCAGTAAATTAACTTAAGATGCAAGAATAAAAAGGGAAGATGCATAGGGAAAAAGGTCACAAGGTCTACAAAAGTTAAGAACTTCACTTCTGTTTGAAGCATCAGCATTATGCTGCTGAATGCCACAGCTCTCATATAAAGGAATTGCTTAATACATTCCTATTCTGTTTGAAGGGAAATTAAATTTACATTCTTTGGGAATATGGTATTGTAATTAGTTCATGACTTGATTACACTTTGAAGTGAGCCAAGAATGCACATGGAGCATACAAATCAGTTAAGTTATGGTTACTACTTAAAGAAAAGCTATGGAGTTACGAACAGAGTTAGGGACAAAGATAGGGCAGTCCTTTTGAGCTTTCAGGAAGCATCTGTAACACATCAGATTCTGGACTTACTGTTGTCAGGTGGGAACAGAAATAAAAAACAGAGTCTCCTAAACAGTTGAATGAGCTGTTTTTGAAAAATAATCTTTCCGTGTCCACCCATACCACCTGTAGGGCAACTGTTAAAATTGATCCTAAAAAAAAGGCAATAAAAGATACAAGATTTCTTACCCTGGTTAAATTTGCCAGTATGATTTATTCCTAGTACTTATAATTTTTTTAATTTCTTTTATAGACAGCTTGAGTTTTATATCATCTACCAGGATGCTCTGTTCCACCCAGATGATCAAATTCCACAAGTTCACTTTAAAGATACTGAAAAATATTGAAATGCACAATATAAACATAGAGCATCTAAAACTGGCTAAAAAGATAGCCAGTATGATTTAAAGAGAGCAAGGAAAGCATTTAAACCTAAAACTAATTCCCAACATAGTACATAAAGTCAGAGAAGCCTCTATCATACTTTCAAAATGCATAAGCTGTTTAGAGTACTAGATTTGATCCTATGTATTGAAAATCCTTTCCACAGGATATGCCAATCAAACTGGACAGCTTATCTGCCATGTTCTCTGGTTCAAAGATGGCTAAGGACAAAAATATCACATGCCATCATATGCCAGCAGAAGTGCCTGGATCAATAAATGCAAATACCATCTCAGAGCTCGCACTTTCCATTCCAAGTAGAAAACATATCTCAAGCCTTATCTTCATTAATAGAAACAAAAGGACACTAACAAGCAAAGAAAAAATAAAATAAAAGTTTATTCTGCAGCCTGGCTCTGCTAACAACTTTCTTCTAGGGCAGAGGAGGGAAGAATGCAACACACAAAATGCAAGGTATGCCACTACACACACTGGTGAAAACATGCATTTTCGTAATAATTAACATAAGGAATCTGATGACAGAAAAACTAAGAGCCTGAATTATACAAAACACAGATCCCGCAGATCATCATAACAGGCTACAGGTCCTGGCACAGGCTGGTCAATTTTTTTTCTTCTGGCTTAAGAACTGCAATGGCAGGAGATTTTCCTTCACTGGAAAGAAAGAGTTTGTCCAGAATACACCGCTTCTTTCAGGGGAGCTCTGCCAACACCCATAGTGACTTTCAGGATTTAAAGATTTCCTTTGGCATTTGCTTAGACAGCACAGCTACCCAGCCTCTTCCACTGGAAACTGTTAAGGAACTTGTTACTTATGTATTTGTCTATCAGCTGGTAAACGTATGATCCTTTTTTATGGATAAAAGGAGCCTGGAGATTTAGCCATATACATTTTCTGTGCAAAACAGTCCCAGCACCTGAGAACAACACTAGACATTTCATCATGTATGACAGAAAATAATCTTAACTTATGCTGTGTGAGAATATGAAGCCAAAAGAAGGTATTGCACCTATCACCATGCACACAAAAAGAGTGCCGTTTTTTCCTTTTACGTATTTGGAGTGCAAAATTAAACAAATAAAAGGAACACTGCATAATTTAGCTTTCATTTTCTATCAAATTGCTCATAATTGTGACCATAAAATGATAATATTCTACCATATGTGCATCTGCAAAGCCGACAAAAGCACTGGTCAGCCCCTGCGACAAGAAAAATGGACCTGTGGCTCCACCTAGTGACCTTGCTGGATATTACCGCTCTCCTAACAACTTGCACAGAGCACTTGTCAAATGTTGAGGTTAATGTTGTTGCAGAAAGGGATCTAACACATCACTTTGAAACATGCAAATCTGCCGTGCGATCCTCCTGCTACCGTTCTTCCTCAAATTACACTCCCCTGCATCCACACAGGCAGTCACAGCTTTACCTAAAATACCCATCACTGGAAATACTTGCTGTTCTAGTTGCAGGCCTTTGTAAGAATTAAAGTCTTTCACAGTAGCCACCGTTAGTGTTTACACAAAGCCACTTGTCATATCAGCACTACTTGGTATTAAAACAGCCATGTTCTTTACTCTAATTTGACAACAGAGCTCCTGGCAGAAGCATGAGAAGAGATAAGGTGCTTTTAGCCTATATGGGAACAGAGGTATCTGAGAAAGGATGCTCAGCCTGTTATGTTTAGACACAGTAAAAGGAGTTATTTAACAGGATAAATGTGCGCTCAGAGTCAGACATGTGGAGGAAAGGGGATGAAGAGGCAAAAGAGAAATGGAATGTAAAACCTGAACTTAGTGAAAGCAGAGCTACAGCACAGCACCTCCATCTCGATTAGAGAATGTACATAGTAAATCAAAAAGGTGCCTGCTTTGCAGTGAATGAGAATTTAAGATCAAAACATCAACTCGCTTTATAAGGAAGCTAATCAGGTTTGGTCTCGATTGCTATCAGAATGGGGATCACCTAGAAATACACAGTGGTGTCTGTCTTGTTGCCTCCTCACAGGACAATCAATCATCACTCCTAATTTTAGATATTTGATGTCTCTCACTGAACCTTTTCCTTACAGCCCTCACATGGGAATAATGCTGACAGAGAAAAGCAGACTCTTCTTCAGCCAAGCTCCCACCATTCTCAGAATGAGAGATTCCTTGTTCAGGTCCATACGGGAAAGAAAACTTGGCCACTATGGGGAATTCTTTTGTTTGCTGCTTCCTCATGTGGCTGCCTCTATCAGTCTGCATCAGGCTTTGGTTTCAACTTTCTTTTTTCACCCTTTTAAACTAGAACATACTTAGACAGGAGCATGTAGATTTTCATCTATCTGCAAGTGGTGCAAGTGGCAAGATGAAAAGTCTGTAAATGTTGTTGGACTGAAACAGAAAAAAAAATAAATACCAGTGAACCAAGAAATTTTGCCCTTCTTACGGAACTGCCTTCAGTGTTACAGCTAGAACAGCACAGAATGTAAAAAACACAGATCATTCTAGATAATTTTTTATTTTAAAACTATTGCTATTTTGACAGTCTTTCTAACCTTGTTAGAACACAATCTGTTTGCACACTGTTGATGAGAGAAATGCAATGCTCCTTTTCCTAAAAGGCAGCTGAGGTCAAATGAAACTCTCTGCAAGCACACTAGTACAAATTTTAAAGGTGTCCCCGAACCCAAAAAAGGAAAGTATTCCATGTCAGAGCGCTCCAAAGATTTTCTTTTCCATCACATGCTGTACACACCTCTAATTAGAGAAGTATTTCAGGATGGGCCTCAGGAAGTTGTTCCTTTCTTGTAAAAATTGGCCTTAAACATGCCAAACTGAAAAGTACTGGTTTCACTGAACTGAAGCCAGTAAGAAAAGATTTAATAACAGCCTCATTATAAGGTTCATTGTTGTAGGACTATTTAATATACAAGATTAAGACATCTTATCTCTTACTTTCACTGAAACCTATTATACCCCTCATTAATACATGCACATTTCTACATCATTTACAGCACTAAGGTCTCAAATAGTGTTGTCTGAAACAGGGTGTGTTCTGCTGCTCTTACTGGTGGTAGGCTCCTGCTCCCTCCAAAAGGTGACAAAAGGTCAAAAGCTGACATCTACATATTGTAAGACAGGAAACTTCTACCTTCCCAGCCTAATGAATAATGACATTCCTTCCTCCTGACAATCTGAGATTTCGAAGTAGATGAAGTGAACAACAGATCCTCAAATTAACAGAGATTTAAAAATTCTTCACATCCGGATCATCAGAGAAGAAAAGGAAGCTGTATGGTACAAGCAATACCACGCTGTCCCCGATTACATACATTTGTGTCTGTAGATGATATATGCTTACTCCGGCTGATTAGTTTTGCATTAGGAAAAGGGTCTTGCCAGGACAGGCCTATTCTCAGAGTGACACTGACCCATTCGTGTTTACTTTTGTCTTCTGAGAAGTTTACATGCCTTCAGGTAAAAAGTTTCATGAGGCTCTGGAAGTGCTATTACTGTAAGAAAAACACTCATCTCATCCCTATACCCTCAGATTTATTACCACAGAGGAATAGCTGGCATTCTGGATGACTTCTTGGCATACCAAGATATCTAGCTGGGTGCGTATAAACCAAGGAGGTCTAACGTATTGGTGGGGAAGAGAGAAAACCTCTTCCTAGCTATGACTTTTTTTTTCCCCCCATTACAGTTCGTCATTCCTCTTAGAGAAACATCACTAGGTGTTAGCCTTGAGGATATCAGTGCTGGAGGGCGGTTACTCCAGAAGACAGGAATTCTGAAATCTACACTCAGAAGTACTCATCAGAAGAAAAAATAGCTGAAAAGAGTTTGCATAAAGACAGTTACTGGCAAAAAGAAAATTATACTTTCAGATATCCTCCTCTCACAGAATTAATATTTGAGTAAGCAAATAGTTCTCTGGCAAATTCTTTACTTCATGCATACAGCCACTCTCCATAAAAACAAAACCAGAAAAATCTGTGATCCAGTGCATTTTCAGATAATGCCGGGCTCACCACAGATGCTTAGAAGAGCTCAGGCAAGTCAAGGACTGAAAAGGCCCTCTTGTAAAATACATTCCCATGATTATAACAAGTTTCTGAGCCATCAAACCAAAGACATTATAAAGAAATGGGGAAAAATATTCAACCCTAAAAGATTTTATACAATAGGGGCCTATAAAAATCAGAGAAATTAGGGATATTTTCCAGACCAACAGGTCATCAAGGTAACCTGTACACCAAGCTATATGGAAATGCCTGTTTTTTGCCAACAAGCAGGAAAAGAAAATTATTCTATGCGAACACCTTTCAAGGGCCCTAGATTGGAAGTGACGGGCTTTCAAAAAGACAACAATAAAAATAAATAAATAAATCCAGAAAGATACTTTCCTCACAAAAGTTAAAACACAAGACAGGAAACTGTTCAGTGAACCAGAACATGAGATCCTACAGGCCTCCAATGATACTTCTGCCAAGCCCAAGGCACAAAACCAGCAACATTCACTGAGGTGCTCTCATTGATAAACATTGTGGAGACCACGGAGGAGTGATAGCCCCCAAAGAATTAACTTTTTGAAGCACAGGATTAATTTAGAAGCCAAGACTACAGCAGACCTGCTGAGTCTGCTTAATTTCAGCAGATCAAGGAAACACCTGTATCTTTTTCCATCCTCAAATGGAAATTTACTCCTGTGCTGCTAGCTAGGAAGCTTCATTACTGCAGTATGTGAATAGCTTACAGGTATCACAGAGATGATGACAGTAAGTCCATTATGTTCACTCTACAAGGAAGGTCACGTTTTATAAAGGCGAAGGCGAGCTACAGAGAAGGTACATGATTTGTGCAAGTTCACAGAAGTCTATGCAGCACAAGCAAGAGAATTCACGTGTCTTGGATGTCAGAGTGGTTCCACAACAGCTTGCAATGCTGTTATTTCAGGACCATTTTCCGAACTGTTGTGCCCTGTACTGGCAATGTAGATTTGTGGTCAGTCTCCCTAACAGCCTGATCTCTAGCTAAACCTGAAAAAAGGAACCTGCACTTTCCTCTTTTTTTGACAGTTGTCACCAGTAAGACATTTCGTATGCTCTTTCCTTTCCCTTCCAAGGATTAAGGTGAGAGAGAACTGAAGCAAGATAGGGGCAAAAATTAAAGCAGTAACTGTACCAAAACACATCTGCCTCTGAAGTGAGAGGGAACAGACAGCACCAAACATCTTCAGATCTGACAGGTTGTTCTGCTACCAATCTGCACTAGCAGGTGAGACATGTCACTCCATGACAAGTATCAGAAATAAAGGAGCTTAATGCAACTGCAAGTGTTTTAAATGATTTCTCTCTATCGTGCAACAGGAGACAAGCAGTTCTAACAAAACGTGGAGATTTTTCTCCCCTGAGCTGCAAAGCTTTAAAATTAGCACTTGGTGTGTGCTTGTTCTTTTCATGTCTGCATTTATTAAGAAGCAAAACAACCATGCATCTGAAATGCCAGAGAAATATGGATCCATAAATAATGCCACATTCCTATTCACACCTAATCTAAATATTTATGTAGTAATTTACCAGCAAAAGATGCAAACTATTCTTTAAATGTTACATTGTATTAAAGGTTAACCACATGACAAGTTTTATTATGAGGCTCTGAATTATGTTTAAGACAAGTTTTTATTTTCAGTGGAAGTTCTGGTGTTGAAATGGATGGACAGCGGCAGAGACGTCTACTTAAGTTCAGACTTCTTCAGGATTTTTTTCAGTCTACATAGCCATAGGCCATGCAACTCATCAGCACACCGATTGAGAGAGGAAGGGCCACCTTCTTCACAACTGGAATAGCTAAAAACAGGTCTATGAGTGAGGCTTGGTTGTTAGAGCAAGACTGATGATGCTGAGTTTCACTTAGAAAAGCAGCCTCTACTGAAATCGGCACCAAATCAAAAAGGCTGTGTATATATCCATAAGAGAAGTGTTAAATGTTACAGCAGAACTGCCCCCAGAATAAATACATGCCCTCAGATATCATAACACAAGTGCTAGATGCAGCCTCCTCTTCTCAGTGATGTAATGCATCTCTACCGATACCATGCACAGAAACTCATGATCCGCTCCTCCCTCAGTCCTACAAAGTCCAGCTTCTCTTTTACTCCATATCCTGCTACAGTCATCATCACATATTTATGGTCTTAACTGTTCCTTTTGGTTCCTCCTTGAGCTCTCACCTTCATGCCTCTGTTCCTAAAACCTTTAATATTAGACATCATTTCCAACTTATCTTCTATTTTCTCTCTTGTACAAGGCTTTCTTTAGAAATATTACTTCACTGACTTCATTTCCAATTCTCTTGATCTCTACATGATCCTCCACACTGAACACTTTCTTCATGTCATCACTTTCCACAGATGCAAGACCTTTGAAGCTCACTACAGACTTAGCCATGTAGGAACTGATACAAAGATTTCCTTGTGTTTTCCTTTTTCACTAACAAGAGTTGCTTCCATTTACACTACACCAAGATCCACTCTTGTGGGACTGTTTTGAGCCTGTCGGTCTGCCAGTTTCCAAGGTTGTGAAAATGGAGGGGTGGGCAGGGAACACACTTAAGTGCTGTTCCAGGAAGAAACTATGTTCCAGTTTGGAGGATAAGAACCAATTGGGTACTATCGCCACCATTACTAGTTTTTATCCTGAAATCCTTGTGAGAAGATAAATTCCACAGCTCTAACCAACACAATAGATTAGAGAATGATTCTCTTCTACAAAAGCTACTTAACCTCAATAACATATTTAACTACATATTTTAACATATTTGTATGACATGCATACAAATAAGTTCTATTTTCGGTAGTATTCTATACGACTTTTCTGCATTGATCAAAAATAGATTACGACCCTTTTAAAAACGTGCTCAAATAAGAGTATAAACAATTGGAATGGTTAGAAAACACTGTTCAACTTCTTCACATTTACTTTGACTTGTTAAATAGCTCTAACATATAGAATCATTGAATCATCAGCAGGAAAGGCTCATGTTTTCCAGATACAGATGATCAGAGTAACACGAGGAGGTCTATTAATGTTCCCTGCTTCAGCGAGACATGTAGTGCAGGCTTATTGATGGAATCTGCATTTTTGGTTCTCATTTGTTCTGCTTGAATAAGTTTACCAAACAAATTTAGACACTGGTATTTTGAACACCATTGGTCTCTGGGACTATCCTTTTTCTCCACCTCACTGTATCTAAATCAAAGAAACATTGGGGGGGTGGGGGGGTGGGGAGGCAAGAAGCTGGAAGCATAAACATTCATTCTTAAGATGCAGTAAAACCTTTCATTTCAATGATATACAGAAGTACTCAGAGTGTATTATAGCTGATCAATGCAGAAAAGTAGTATAGAATACTACCGAAAATAGAACTTATTTGTATGCATGTCATACAAATATGTTAAAACATGTAGTTAAATATGTTATTGAGGTTAAGTAGCTTTTGTAGAAGAGAATCACTGTAATTATCAGTGGTTATAGCAAATTCTCTCTGATACCGATGTTTACTTCCTGTTCTCAGAACTACAGCAGGAAACATCCCTGTTAAAAATACTTGTCTAGCACCAGCCATAGTGTTCCTATTTGTTACCCTTAAGTGTATAATCTGTAACAAAAACTAGGTAGCTTTTTTTCTCCCCCCAGCATAACTCAATGTATTTAAAAAATTTAGTCAACAAAAACACCTGCTCCCATATTCTGTTATAAGCTGTCTTTGACTACAGTCCTATCTCCTCGGTTTGCAACTGGAACATAGAATTAGTCATTTCTAGGAAACAGATAGCATTAGCTTTTTATCACAAAAAGCTCAATTAAAACCCATCTGAGAGAAGCTGAGGCATTACTTTACTGTATTTTTTCCTTTCCCTGCCTCTTGATACTAGGCTGTGAACCTGCAAAGCCAATGTACAGACATATCTATAGCAAGTGCATCTATCAGTTTTGTCACATAGGGGAAAAAAACAGAGGGGCAAAACGCATCAACATACAGACACAGTTTCTTCCCAATGCCCACATATCTACTTCTTTTCGATTTCTTTTGGGAAATGGTAGAGGTGGAACTGTCTATTCGATTTCTTAGATTTCACTCTGCACCTTCTGTTTCTTAGAACATGGCAAATACTGTCTCTACACAATATCACTAGTACTTACAATGCAAAACACTTTATGACACTCCTAGCTCTGGGAGAAGAGAAAATGAAGCATGAAATAAGAAATATACTAGCAGAACAATATTCATTGATACTGTATACTGCTGCACTTGGAAAGTATTAGTATTTGGGGTTTTAGGCTTCTTTTTAAATATGTTTGTCCAGGTTTTCTGCTATCAATAGTATGTCAGTCCTTGCAGCTTTTTTCATGTAACATGCAGCCCAGAAGCCAAATTCGTCAAATCATGCTCAAATCCAACAGATCTATATGTTCTCATTTATAGCCAAAAAAATATTTGTCATATCTTATGTAATTCTCCTCACAGTTCTTCATAAATCCCCACCCTTAAAAAAAGATGATCACATTTTTTGAAGAGCCTGAGCCCAAACACACAACTAGCAATATTTTCTTTCCTAGCAAGAGTCAAGAACTAGTAGTATTTTATTTCCTAGTAAGAGTTGAGACAACAGATTCACAAACAATATAGCCATAAACGCAGAATAAAGCCCATGAAAGAACACCTTGACTGACCAAAGATTGACCTTAGCTGAAAAAGTTTTTTAAAAAATATTCTTTGTTTCTTGCAGCCTGTGCTGAAATAGAAAGAAAATATCATTAAAAAAATCTTATCATTAAAGTCCAGCATATACAAGCAATACACAATTTAACCTGTGCCAATTTGGCCAACCTTACAGTGATATTGGATAATACTGTCTTGCACTGTTTTTAATGTACAAATGCTAAAAATCCTGCAGAAACACATTCAGGCAATAACAGGACTTAAAAAATGGTAACATCTAACAAGTACAAGTTGGACAAGCTACAATTAAAAGAAAATGCATTGCAGACACAGAAAAAATGCTTTTAAAGTCAGACTTCTGAACTGTGGTCCCAAACAAGGAGTGATCAGAATCAGCTGTTTACAGCATGGCCTGATCTGGCATTTGGCAGGAAAGTTGTAGGGGACTTCACACTACTGCGCCAGAGAAAAAAGTAAGGAGGTTGGCACTTCTGCAGCAGGTATCTGAAGCAGCAGCAGATTAACTTGCATCAGGCTAATCAAGACTGGAATAGATCGTATATGGCCACCTAGAGCCTCACGTCACAAATTCAAAGAAGCCTGCAAACCATAACTTGCTTTTTTTGTTGGACTATAATAACCCGTACAAACCACTTCAGATTCCACTTGTACTGCTGCCACCTTCCTAACAGAAGATATTCTTCTTATTTTCTTTTCCATGGGAAAATGAGAGGAAGGGACAAGACAGATCAGCACATCATTGGGTGAAGTACAGTAAGAAATTTGGCTAAAGTCATTACAGCTAACCGACAAAGGCTTAAATCTTTTATTACTGATTTGCTTGAATAATACATCAGACTTGCACTAATGTAATAGGCAATGTGGAATACACACTCCTGATTTACCAAGGATTCTCTCATTAGGAATTATTTAAAGTAAAAAAGATGTAAGTGACAAAAAAGCAAAGATGAATGTTATAACATTCATTACCACCAGGCCCAGTACAATACTGACAGTGTCATAGCTACAGCATTGGGAATTTACAATGTGAACAAGTAATAAACATTTTAAAATCTCTCCATTTATCTCCGCTTTTTTTTTTTTTCTTTCACTGGCTTGGGGAAGGATCATTCACACCTGCAGATTTACCCCACTTCAAATCTACCTGGACTTTCTTTGAAGGGATACATTGATATTTCACAGCTTCTAAACAATTTTCAAAGCCTACCACTTTGGTCCTGATATATTTCCAAAGTACAAAAGGAACTACCCCAACTACCCTTTACACACTAAAAACCACAATTGTAACTACGTAGTTTAGAACATCAAAAGATTTTTCTCATAATTTAAAGCAACCCTATTTATTGACTGCCAGAAATAGACAACAGTATTTTACTCCATTTCCTCAAGGCAGGAGGGATGGTATACTGCCAGGCGAGAGAGCAAAACCAAAATACAACTTTCAACATCCAATGTAGGTAATGGCATATAGGTGCATTTTCATTTTGCTCCCCAAAAAATGATGGGGTCTTAATCATAAAAAACAGTATTGGGGAAAAAAAAAAAAAAAAAGTGCTTAATGCATTCTTTCCATTAAGGATAGTACACATTTGGTACAAGTGTCTTGTATTTCTCGCTACATTAATGAAGACGTTGACTAACCACCCTAAAATAATCTCATGCCACAAACACCACACACCACTCAGCGGAGATGCTGACATCTGCTGCAGGGCTAGTACTGCTGCGCTGAACTTAGGCACATAATCCACCTCTTTTCTAATTTAACTAGAATCTGTTCTAGTCTGTAGAAGAACTGCAATCTTTACTGCACAATATGTATATTTTTCCCTTGATTGCGCCTACTTGTTCTTTCAAGGGCATTCCTATTAGGAACAAACACTTCTCCATCCTCTCTCCCCCTTAAAGCAGAGTGAAAATAATCATATCAAGGGAAACTTATTACTGTTTCCAAATTGCGTCTGGCTCTCAGCAGGCACACTCTCCAGGCAACAGTTTTGCTGCTACATTATGACTAATTTTTTTTTCTTTTTTTCAGATGACATTTTGTAATATAAATAAGGAGAGGAAGGACAGATATATGTGATTTGGGACAAGACAGAACCTTCTGAGTTCAGTGAAATAGCAGTGTCTTCTCTCTGCACCTTCCTGCAACAAAAATTTGTTTTCACTCTAGAAAATGGTTTCTTAGCACACTGTACCATGAACATGCACAGATCCTTTCACAAATTATGTTTTTTAAGGAAGGATGAAACCTGTAGTTTGTTCAACTTCAGAGTTCCTGGTTACTTTGTATAATGAAGAAATAAAAGAAAAAAGGGAAGGGGGAGAACAAAAGAACCCCAAAAAGCAATCATTTCATTTCTGGCTACCTGGACAAAGCACACATTGTCTAATGCTGCCATCTGCTGTCTACGTGTAATGGCAATGCAGCTCTGGCTCTAAAAAAAAAGTTTTCATGAGTATTATCCAGACTGTTCTCTTCCACAACTAGTATCTCCTGGATCATCTTTTGGAAAAAAAACCACACACACACCCCCCCCCAAAAAAAAAACAAAAAAGCCCCCTAAAAACACAAAACCTCTCTGGTTCTTTTTCAATTTATATTTATGGCTTTCCACAATTCTTACAAATAGATGTACCAGAGTGTTCCAAATAAACTGTTTCTATTAAGAAAAAAAAAAAAAAACAAAACAACAAAAAAACCAAAAAACTCACCCACAAAACCAATCCACACTCAACAGAAGAAAATGCTGCACCTGTGATTTTTAGGGAGTAGATAAAAAGCAATTTTTAAATTAATTCAAACTGAAGTTACTGAGCCTGCTTAAAGATTAATCAATAAAAATGCCTCAAAGTCACAGGTAATACTGCCAAACAAAAAGAAGTTTATCCAAAAACATCCCAAGGAATTTAGGTATATCTAGCTATTTAAATAGAACATACACAACCACATACACAAGTATTAAGCCACATCACATCTGACTGTACGTTACACTATCCTGCGTTCCATCAGCCTCCCAAAGGAATTAAACCAGCCACATCAATGTCCTTTCCCACCACACGTTCTTGTGTTGCTAACCTGGATAAAGTACTTGCTCCTCACCACATCTCCCCAGGCACCAGCAGGATCCCCTTCCCCGTGCACAGAGGTTTCTCAAAAGCTGGGGCACTCCTGTTGATTCCACGACTCAGGCGTGCAGCCCTCCCAGATTCACAGCATCCGTACCTTTCCTGCTCACGGAAGTGAGAAACAAAACCCTTCAAAACACACAGCTTCCTAATGTTTTAGGGAAAGGTACTACAGGCTTGATATGAAATAAGGACTTAGTTAAAAGACAGCTAAGCACCATCCCAGGCCTATTCTCTAGATGATGCTTAGATCTAACTTCCCACTTTCTGCACAGCACCTTTCTATATTAAATACAACATAGTTATAAGATAGTTGCTTAAAAACCCTTTTGGCCAACAGAGAGTAACACTTTAGAACAAAAGTCAGGAAAAGAAAGTAGTAAGAACAATACCATAGCTGAAGTGTCAAATTTTTAAAAATTACTGATGCAGTCAGTTTTACAGCGTGGTGTCACAAAGATTGTCAGGAATGACAAAGCTCTGAAGCCACTAAATCCCCTTCGAAGCTTGGCTCCAAGCAACAATCACTTTTAAGTCCCAGCTATTCTGTACTGCAATTTTATGTTAAAGGGCCTGGTAAGCCTGAAGCACTTTGAATAAAAAAATAAATAAAAAAATTATAAAAGTGGAGATCCTGTGATTTAGCTCCAACTTCAAAAAAATACAACTAGGATGACTTATGCTAGGCTTATGTCTTTAACTGTATGAAGGGATGGACTTTGTAAAGCACATGCAGATTTTTCTAATTTAAATACTGCAGATATGAAAGGCCATACTGTTGTAATACAGGCCTTTCTAACTGATTTCTGTTTCTTATGACTAGCAAGTATCATTGAGCAGATCTACAGTTATTTCTTCTAATTCTCAAAAAAATAGGCTGACCTTGGTCACTAAAATCCTTCCTTTGCTTAAGTGAAACAGAACACTTTTTCCTTATGAACTCACTGCATCCTCCAATAGGCACGTGGTCCCTGTATTGTCATTCTGGAGCCCCTTCATTTCCAAAAATGTTGCAAGTCAGGAGGACAATCATAATCAAATCACTTTTCCCTCAGCAGGTCTCCATAGCACATTCAGCTTGCTGTGTTTTCCATTGTTTTAAATCTGTAATGTCCCATTCAGTTTGTAAGTTTTTAATTGGAACCATAAGACAGGCAATTGTTGTCCCATTTCTGTAACTCTTGGGGACTCTGTAGTCCTATGGTCTTGTTATTGAGCATTTTACTCCATAGGGTCTGACAGTTTGATGCAACTGTTTTCACCACTGTGGGTTTTTTTTCCCCCCCACAATCACTAAATTCAAGATTTCTACCATCCCATCCACTCTTTTACTGGAGAGTCAGACTGAAGCAAACTTTGATCACTCTTCACTGCCTGCATCACTCTGCCTAAGTACTTACTCCCTTAGAAATTCTGGCCCCAAGTGGAAACATGGTACTTGCTTCAAATAATTTACACTTAAATGTAAGCTTTGCAGTAAACTCTCCACTTCATTTCTCTCCTCATCATAATTATAAAGACAACTGCTGAAGTTTGTATCTTCTCTGAACAAGATTCCCCAACCCTAACCTGAATTAAGCCATCCAAAGGAATCCATGACCTTAGTTCGATCTAATGCCCTCGTGAGGCCCCACCTGGAGTCCTGTGTCCAGGTAGGGGGCCACAGTACAAGAAAGATGCAGAACTGTTGGAGAGGGTTCAGAGGAGG
>KL262107.1:0-36217 GCA_000699545.1 Podiceps cristatus | reverse complement strand
ATGCCATTACTTGAAAGAAGACTGTTGGATTTCATTGTCCCCAGCATTTGCACAGATGAACTGCCAACAAAAGAATTCAGACAGATTTTCATTTGAACTCTAAAACATCCCCAAAATCTCCAATTCTGTGCCAAAAATGTCATCTTCATGGGCTTAAGCAAACACAAAGAGGAATTCATTTGCATTCTCCATACAAACAAGCTTTAATAACTGGAAGAAAAGGCAGCCCTTCCCTAATGTCAAGGAAAGAAAATTATTGTTCAGATCACCTTTATCCACGGCTGGCTGGCTCACCTGAGAGCCAATTTTAAAAGAGAATTCAAACTTTTCATACATACCCCAAAAACACTACACCTCTCCACCTGCTAAACTGGGAATTTTGCATTTTAGCAGTGCTCAATTACATCCCTACAATTTAGGTCTTCTGTTAGGCCCGGATTTCACTCATATCTGCCTGCCAATAGTAGTTCCCCTCTGAGAGGTAAGTAAGGAAAAGTGCACTAGCATTATCCACTTGGTCAATTCTCCCACTACATAATTACAGCTCAAATAGAAATTTGTGCACCTCTCACCAACCAAGCAGACTGGGTCATAAACCCCTCTGCTGGTACACAAGTCTTCTCTTTCCTTCCCTTGGCAGAAGGAAGCAATGTTTCTTAATCATTGCAAGAATACAAGATTGCATATACAAAGAAAAATTACAAAAGCATACTCCAAATATTTTGAAGATTGAAGGTGGAGGGCCAACTCAATAGCGTACTCAATCATTAGCAGCAAGCCAATCATTTTCCATAGATAATTTTCCTACGGAGTTAGGAACACCCTCTTTCTAAAAAAAACAACCAAACAAAAAAAACCCAAACAAAAAAAAAACCCAACAAACAATGATTGAAGCAAAAAGAAGGCAGACTCTTTATCTGGTTTCGCCTAGGATAGAGTTTATTTTTTTTTTCTTATTAGCTGGTATAGAGCTATGGTTTTGATTTAGAATAATGCTGGTAATACACTGATGTTTTTTGTTGTTAATTAGCGTGTATACTGAGTCAAGGACTTCTCAGCTTCCCATGCTCTGCCAGTGAGGAGGGGCACAAGAAGCTGGGAGGGGATGCAGCCAGGACAGCTGACCCAAACTGGCCAAAGGGATATTCCATACCATATGACATCATATCAGTATATAAACTGGGGGAGTTGGCCAGGGAGGGATCACTGCTCAGGAACGGACTGGGCATCAGTCAGTGAGTGGTGAGCAACTGCACTGTGCATCACTTCTTTTGTATATTGTATTATTATTCTCTCTTCCTTTGCTGTCCTATAAAAGTCACTTATAAACTCTACTTATCTCAACTCACAAGGTTATTTTTTTGATTCTCTCCCCCATCCCACTGGGAAGGGGAGATTGAGTGAGCGGCTGCATAGTGCTTAGTTGCTGACTGGGGTTAAACCACGACACTTTTGCAGACGTGCTCTTGGACACTCTGAAGTAACTTAAGGAAAGTTACCAGGGATCACTAGACAGAAACCAGAAAAGATCAGACTGAGTCCCTCAGACTCCTCTGTGCTTTGAAGTGACTTTCCTCCTGGGAAAGGTTCAACAGACACGTACTAAGACATTTCCTCTGATGTAAATTCCTATAGCTATTCAGAAAAGCCATGTTGCCAAAGGTGACAGATACCACGTTGCACTTACTGTATCTCAGCTAGATAACAAATCAAGTTTGCAATATAACGTTGTTCAAGAACAAGATAAAATATCAGCATCCACACATCCAAACAGATACTAAACATGAAAATGGCAGAAGACATTGCTTCATTTTTCACCATTTGATTTTGCAGAAACCCTAAAGCTGTCTAAGGAATTAATGTCCATGTGCAGACAAATGGAAAATGCCTAAATGTTCCACAAGGAGATTAAGGCCAAGCCTGAAATGAAAATATAGGAAGGCAAATGCAGCGGTAACTTGCAACCACCATTGTCATATAGATTCTGGCAAGTAGCAAAAGGATATGGTTTGACACTAGCAGGTTTAATACAACCAAAGCATTTTTAAAACTTAGGTCCTTGTAAAAAATATGGAATGGGGAATCTGAAGTTCATTCTTTCTGTGAGCAAAAGGGTATTTTTTTTTTTTAACAGACTACGGCAGGTTGCCCTAATTGGCAATAAAACTCGTCTTCCAGTGTATTTAAATGAAGTCCTAGCTCTTCTGCTTTCAGTAAAGGCAGTTTTCACCCAGAGTCCTTATTATGCAACTCAGAAAGTAGACAAAAAACAAGGAAAACAAGTACCAGAATAAGGATAACTAAGTTTTAAACATAGTTCTGCTACAGCCTTCAATATGTTGAACAAATTCTTAAATTTCCACTTAATTTTCTTCATTTTTATGAAGATGAGATGGCAGCAATATATTTTAACTCACAACATGAGAACAGAATTATGAGCATGTGCAAACCACTCTGATCTCCTTGAACGAAAGGACCTAGATTAGCACAACACAATATATCAGTCCTTAGAATGAGCTGATTTTAAGTGAGCAGCAGCATTATGTAAATTAGTTACAAGAAGGTACAAATTAGGAGGAGATGATTCAAACATAGTCAAAAGTAAATACAGTGTGCAGTTTAGTACAGATACATACCCATTGGCTCCTTATACACATTTTCTGTTCACACACACAAAATGTAAGTTACTGCATCTCCTAATTATATTTCTAAAGTTGACCATTCGATAAAGTTTCAACTTCATTATTTTAATTCCATAACCCTGTATGCTCTCATAAAGCATAAAATATTTATATAGACACGCAGATATAACATCACCATTCTGATTTTATAATCACTGCAGGGAAAAACAATGTACACAGATCAAAGTTTCATACTGGTTTTTTATCAATTGCAAACTAAAAAAAAAAAAAAAAACAAAACGCTGAGATTTCCCATGTCCTCAACAACACTCCCCTTCTTTCTCAAAAAATTAGGTGTAAATTTTGCATTTAACAACACATACAATGTCCTAGTTCATATAGAGTTCTATACAACATCATTCCCACCTGAACAATTCTTAGAATTACCAGAGTTTGTATCCTCACAAGCTAAACTGCATAGTGCTGACTATGTCCAGAAAGTAAAGCTTTGCATCAGGTTGTTTTTATGTTTTGTCCTCTGAAAAAGGAAGAAGTTGCATGGGAAAGAACATAAAATGCTAGGTACAGTTTAATATCGACAATTTCATGTTTATGTATGCTTATCCAGATCACAAAAAAGTGATAGCAAAATATAAATCAATTTGACCTGCATAACCAGGATATAACTGAGAAAAGATCTATTTTCAGGATGGTCCCAAGGAAATTATTAAAACTAGCTACAGAAATTAAAGATGTGTGAAGGTGCCTTTCTATCATGACAAGCCTAGAATTATAGTTTTAGAATATAAATTCTTGTATATTCAAGTATTTCAGTGAGATTCACTAAAGTTGTCTCTTTCAAGACATTGAATATTTTTTCTGTGGCTCTTACAGCAATAATGTAAGGGTTGTCAACTTCACTGAAATACATCAAAACCTAAGGCAAAATATATGCAAAAAAATTTAATGCACCGCTAAGGTTCACAATAAGAAAGTAACAAGCAGTGAGGCATGCAAAAATTCAGATTTCAGTACAAACGTTACTCCAATTGTGCCACATATTCTGTATGTTTTACAACACATAGTTCAGTAAAAACAATAAATTCATATATAATTGAAAAAGGAAACATCAAAAAAGTACAATAAATGTATTAATACTGCAAACAAAAAACTCCACTGTAAACAGGTCTAAAATTCCAAGAATGGTTTCACTAACAAGCTCCCCCATTTGAGGCATTTTGGTTCATGTTACTGCTTATTAAATTAAACATACTACTCATGCCCAATTTCACATCTGTCATTAGCTGTAGTTAACATCTCACACTTTATGTATCCTGTCCCAAACATTCAAATGTTCTCTTAAAAGGAATTGAGCATCCCAACTCCTATGGCCTCTAACAAAAGTCATGGCAACCTGGGAACCATTAACCACAATTTTATTGCCACCCTATATGCCTCTATAGTCAGGAGACTGGCTGAACCCTTAAATTGGGCACGTCAAATTAAGGAGATGCATGCAGTGAAGCGGTATAAATCAAGGCCATCTCCATTCCTATACATATGCCATAGCCATAAATGAACGGCGCACACTTTCAGAGAGCACAGAAATCTTTCAAAAGCCATTGGAAATGATACAACTCAAACCTTTGCACTATTCAACAGGAACAGTTGCAAATATGCTTCAGTCTGGTATTTAAGGGCAAACTTAAAATGACAAGTTGAAATGTGGCTTCTCCTCTTCCCCAAAGTTTTTTGAAAAAACTCCAGCAAGTTCACCTTCTAAGACAGAATATGTGTGCTCATGCTCACATATTTGCTCCCACTTACCAGTCTCTGCAGTTCCCCTCCTTCCCCCTGCAAACCCCCATTTGTGATCCATAGGAATTAAAGCTTGGGAATTCATGAGGCTGACTACCAGCCCAGAGAACAGATGTCTTTAAAGACAAAGTTATGCTTGGCATAACAGATCCTGGGCTGCTGGTTTCACCTTACTATCATGAACTGCTAGTACAGTGCAAATACAAATACACACAGTACTGCAACCTGACGATATTTGGTTCACACATGCACACGATTAAACAAAAACAGCACAAGTTACTAGAACATGAGTTTCTGTCACAAGATTGATGTTATTATTTTAGAAGATAATCATAATTTTTATTATAGTGGTAGTCCTGTAATATGACTTGAAACAGATCCTTATATGCCTATTAACAAGTGAATGGAAGCTGCTTCTATGCCCATAATGTTTATTACAGGATCTCAGTTCTGTTCAAACAAAAGCTTTAGACTTTTTTTTTTTTTTTGGCCTAATTAGGAAAAGATAAAGCTACTTTGCTTATGAAGGATAGATTTGCCATTTGGATGCATTTCTGTAAGACAGGAATGGAAGCTAAAGAAATATAAAATAGTATGAGAACTGCATTACATTCACATAAAGGGTAGTTTAATAATTCAAGGTTTATTTGGAGGCTTGTTTGCAACTGTAGAAAAGGTCAGACCTTATATGAATAAGGTATTAAAGTCTGCACATAAAGTCTAAGGTAAAGGTAAGTAACAAGGCTTGTTTACCATCCAGTTGCTCAGAGTGTACAGAGTTAAGATTTTTAAATCAACACCGTGATAACAATACAGATCACTGAAAAGATTCTGCATAGAGGTCGGCACACATGCAGCAAGAGTTCAACTGGAAATCACAAAATCTGATAACACATAGATTATGTGAGGGAAGTTTTATTGTTTTAAGAGATGTTTGGCTTTGAATTACACTCAGCATCCTTATCTTAAATTTCTCATTGCTCTTCCTTGCACTTCATGGAGTTAATATTTTACCAGGCAGGCTCCCATGCTTTTGCATTAAACATCTCCCATACTGTTTAGTGGCAGTCAGATACAACAAATTGGTAAGGTTGGACCTGGCCTGTGCTGTTTAGAAAAATCCTCATTACACCAACATGCATCTACCTTGGGCATCCATAACTGGATGCAGAGATAGATACATCCAAGAAGATGCAGAGATACAGATAGCCTACTGCTCTGCACAAAACCAAGTTTCAAAAAAAATCAAAGTCTGGGGTCATTCAGCAATACTTCCACACCATCTACTCTACCTTGGCAGGAAAGATAACATGGAAATTTCTAAGCCTTAAGGAATAATTGTTTCTGTTCTTCTAACCTAAGCTCTACCAATCAAGTTCACAGAAGTCTTAGTAGCTTAAGTTTAACTTCATTAAACCATTCTTGCCTCTTGATCTAACAAACAGAAGTGACTGCTGCTCCTGCAATCCCCTACAGCCTAGCCATACCATCCTCTGAAGTGTCTTATGTCAGGAAAGACAGCACCAGAGGAGATTATACACTAGCAGAAGGGGCCACAGCACTAGACTGCATCTAGAGAATTCACCCGCTGGTAGGAATACTTTGACTATTCCCAGTACCTCTATCTCTCCTTCAGGTCTGAAGCAAGAGCAGAGGACCCTACATGCTGGTTCAGCTAACTGCCAAGTTGCCGACCAGATGCATTCAGAACATGGAGTCACGAAGCCTGAGCTTCACCACGTCAATGCAGTGCACGTAAAAAAGCGGTACCTTTAACTGTGGGGAACATATGGTAGGCATCATCTGTGCAAGCTTCACACTCATCATGAGTGATTTAACAAGTCCATACCTATTTGAACCAAGAATTTGCAATTATTTTATCCTATGGCTTCCTTTACTTACTTGCACTTTCACATGAACATGATTTTGTTCTGTGGTTTAAGTATGACTTATACCCTCAATTTAATCTTGATTCATAGTTTCTAACAACATCAGTCCATTGTCCAAACACTGCAAGGGGATATTACACAAGTTTAGATGGTCTGGGGAACTTGTCCACCAACGTTAAACACAGAATAGGTGGTTGCCATAATCTCGTTTTAGATAACAGTTTCAGATAAGCAAAGTGTAACTGTAATATGCCTGCTCTGAACCAAAAAAGAAAAAAAACTTCAAAAACTGTAAGACAATATTGTAAAAACTTGTATTCTTAAAACACATAAGAGCTTATAGGTTATTCCAAAGAACTGTTACCCAATTTCAAATTACATAAGAGCAGAAAAACAATCACAAAGAACAATTTTAAATTTTATGAGTAGCTACTGTCCACAGCTCAATGTGAAGCTCTACTGTCTTTGTCCTGGCTCTAGCTTGCTTACTAGCTGCAAAATGTCACCCTCAGGAGCTGATGTTAAACTGCTAGTGTTCTGAAAATTCAGGCAGCTGGTAATACACACACACAAATATATATATATAAAAATAAAATTAACACCATGCTTTATAGGTACACAAGTTGGTTTTGAATTCTCCTTATCAATGGGTACACTTCTCTGCAGAATAAAGGCGGCCCTAAAAAATTAAGTGTTGAACAGATGGCTTTTTTAAAGTGTGATTTAAATATGTGGCACATGCATGACATGTGCCTTTCCTTGATTCTCCAGATGCTAATTGTTAAATAAGACTTCTGATGTACTCATAAATGCACGGAATTCAATAATCAGTCAAGTATTTAGACACAAAAGAGAAGTCAGCAGAATTTTATGGGTAGACAAAAATCAACTTACCAAAACTAGAATATCTTCTGTACTAAATACATAGTCAGCACTATGAAAAAAGGTTAGAATAATGTAAGTGCTTGTTCACATACACAGAGACACAAAGGAAATTGTTTCCATTGCACACCTAAAAACATAAGTATCTTAGAATTGTACTCTTTCACTTATAAAATCTAAATATTAATAAGCAAATTGTTTATGATAAATCTGTTATTTTTCTCTTTAATAGGGGATATACCACTTTGTCGCAGCAGTCTGATACTTTCTTTTTAAACCTTCTGCACTGAATATTCAGTTGCCTTTCATCCACCTCTGTATCTTGGGTTTGCCAGTCAGTTCTCTTCTTTGCCAGTGCTCCTTATTCTAAGAACTCTCCCCAGCCTAGTGTCATCAATATTTTGTGAATATACATTCCCACACCGATCCCAAACACGGGAAGCATAGATACTCCATACTTGCACATAAATGATTAGGAGACTTTTAGGACCTTAATCATGTCAAATCATATTAAAGTGACATTTTCAAGGCTGATATTCCATTTTCTCTAAGCTTGTTTTCAGTAGACATTTAGTAGAAACCTCATACCATTCGGGACTTTAATCAAGAAAGAAAATTAAGAAAAAGTTAACTCTGCTATCTAGGAAAAAAAAATATCTATTAAGCCTTGTCTGGACTAGAGAAAAGTATTCTTCTAAGAATCAATTTAGTCTTTGCAATGCACTTGTAAAATGTCACACGTTCACACACAGAAAGCATTGCAGATACTGTTAAAACTAGTTTCATTAACTCTAAGTGCTATTTCAGTCGGGCTGCATTTATGCCAGCTGAGTAAAAGGTTTACTGGTATTGTAGTTCATGCTGATCATAGAATTGTTTATAGTGGAAGATACTTTTCAGATCATCAAGTCTAGCCATTAACCTAAAACTGCCAAGTCCACCACTAAACCATGTCCCTATATGTCACATCTATACATTTTTTAAATACCTCGAGGGATGGTGCCTTAGCCACCTCCCTGGGCAACCTAGTCCACTGCTTGACAACTCTCAATGAAGAAATTTTTCCTAATATCCAATCTGAACCTCCCCTGGCACAACTTGAGTTCATTCACTCTTGTTCTATCACTTGTTACTAGGGAGAAGAGACCAACACCCACCTCACTACAACCTCCTTTCAGGGAGCTGTAGAGAGCGATAAGGTCTCCCCTCAGCCTCCTCTTCTCCAGACTAAACAACCCCAGCTCCCTCAGCCGCTCCTCATAAGACTTGTGCTCTAGACCCTTCACCAGCTTCGCTGCCCTTCTCTGGACACGCTCCAGCACCTCAATGTCCTTCCTGGAGTGAGGGGCCCAAAACTGAAAACAGTAATCAAGGTGCAGCCTCACCAGTGCTGAGTACAGGGGGACCATCACTTCCCCAGTCCTTCTGGCCATACTGTTCCTAATGCAGGCCAGGCTGCCGTTGGCCCTCTTGGCCACCTGAGCACACTGCTGGCTCATGTTCAGCCATCTGTCGACCAACACCCCCAGGTCCTTTTCTGCCAGGCAGCTTTCCAGCTGCTCCTCCCCCAGCCTGTAGCATTGCCTGGGGTTGTTGTGACCCATGTGCAGGACCCGGCACTTGGCCTTGTTAAACCTCATACAATTGGCCTCGTCCCATCGATCCAGCCTGTCCGGAACACTCAAGCAGATCAACACCCCCACCCAACTCAGTGTTGTCTTCAAAATTAGTTATCAAAACAGATCAGCAAACAGTCTACCCATCACTTTCCCCACAATATACTCGTGGTCCTTTGAAATCTGCCCAACTCCACCATTTCCAAGAACTCTGTCAGAAAATTGTGGAACTGGTACCCAAACTGCAATGCCTTTCACAAAGCACAAGTGAGGGCAGAGCAAACCTGTGACAACTCAGAAGGTTTATCAGCAGTGGACACTGCAGAGCTTAATTTGTGGAGTGAGAAAGAATTCAAATTCCTAACCTAGAGAAACACTTACATCTATGGCAAAGCCTCCAGTTGGAATTAAAACCTAGACTTCAAACTCAGATTATTTGGACAAAGAAATAGAAGCCAGAAAGAAAGGCAGGCTGTGGTCCATCCTCTGTTGGGAAACAACAAGCTGCCTAAAGATCTCTTTCAGGTCCATTTTTCTAACATAATATTGTAACATAACACCAACCTTTTGTCAAAAACACTTTTCCACCAGAAAAAGAAAAAAAGCCACAACCTGCTGAAACTTAAGAAAGTCATCTCTGTTTCAAAGAGAAGGATATTTTCATTTAGCATCAGGTGTTTAGTTGCTTGCTAAGATTTTGTATCATTGCATACAGAAATTGTCATGTTTTGCTCACTATTAAAAAAGACATAATATGGCTGTACCTGAAAGTCTAAAAGGATGACTGACATTCAGTATTGACAAACCATGTATTTTGGAAGGAAAGACTGACACAGTTTAAAAAATAAATAGATCACTTCCATTATGTCATATCACCATCATCAGGATAGCAGGATCACAACATGCACCTCTATGTCATGAAAGAACATAAAATCAAAACATGGCATCACAAAAACTCTTTGAATTTGTTTGAAATACATTTTAGTGGAACAAAATTGTATTTCAAAGTATTAATAAACCCTGCAAAACAGAAATTTAAAATTCTGCTGACCTCTAAATGAAAAAATAGTGCTTGCCTTTATTTTATTTTCATTGGTTGCTCAAGAACATTAAAGCAAAAAGGCTAACGGAACAGTTTTCTATTCGTGATGTATGAAATAACTGAAAGTCTAAGAATACAATCTATAACATATTAGTTATTTTCTTTTCTACTCAAGATACATCATAATATAACATTAGGATCAATTAACATCAATTTCCTAGCACTGCACCAAGACTGTCTAACCATTATAAATTCAATTGTAATTTTTGCATATAAAAGTTTATTTCACCAAAACATTGTTGGTTCAGGACCATAAAAACCCATGGGAAACTCCTCTAAATTAATCTCAATCAAAATTTGTTTTCTAGCATCACTGAGTTTTCCAAGACTCCTAATGCATCCTTTTCACAGAGCAAGGCCTACTACATGCCACATTCTGCATAAAACTACAGGAAAATTGACATTATGGCAATGGAGACTACATCTCTATTAAACTTACAGAACAAGGAACCAACTGAGTTTTAAATAAAAGATAAAGCACCACATGGTTATACTAGGAGTCTCATGTCTGTCAGCAAGTCTGTTCCCATCTGACCAGGGTTCTGACAGATGATTTGGTATGCAAGTTCATTACAGAGTCTGTCCGTACTCTGTACCTTCCGTACTGGAATTGTGTCAGGCCAGGGAAAACAACCAGACATCTTGCAGTGTGACACCATCTTCTATGTATCTGTTCTATTAATGTGCAGCTCAACATATGAAAACATTAGAGTTAATTACACTCCTGTTATCATAGACTTATCTTGGCACTAT
Organism: Podiceps cristatus; assembly: GCA_000699545.1. Taxonomy (NCBI): domain Eukaryota; kingdom Metazoa; phylum Chordata; class Aves; order Podicipediformes; family Podicipedidae; genus Podiceps; species Podiceps cristatus. The sequence continues at coordinate 25,536 of KL262107.1, read as the reverse complement.
GTTTGATACTACAATCGATTCTCAAATTGGATTTGTAACTCTTATGTTCATAGTCCTTAAAAAAAAAAAAGTTTTGATGTTGATAGTTCCTATTTGAAAGACTGCAAGGATGGAAGAAATACTGCCTGTTAGCTACAAATCCAGAAAAACTCTAGAAGCCTCACTCTGCTTGAGATAAAATTGAGATCCAAGATTCCAAATACTGAAGACGAATAACAAGCTTTAATAAATTCTAGGGGAAATATATCTAATACTAAATCAGCTTCTCAATTCTTTGCATATTCAACACTACACAATTGACAAAAAGTGGGAAACAAGCAGGGAAAAAAAAAAGTACTGTGTGTATTTACACTGATTTATAGGTGAGCCTCCTCAGAGAGAGAAGAATGATTCCATGTGCTGCACTCATGATTTGTGCTATGACTGGTTACTGCACTACTTCTGGACACCTTCACATTACAGACACAAAAGGCATTCTCTGAACATATCGGCGTCAGGCCCATAGATCGTGCTGGATCATTGACATGGCTGGGATCAAGGTAGGCAAGGCAAAGAGTACCAAGGGTGAAGGGGAGGAATGAGCAAATCAGGCTCCAGTGCATCTCTCCAAAGAGTTCAGCACAGCTCAGACAGTAGAGACAGTAAACAGGCCATGGCTTATCTTTATTATTTAGGAGGGAGATCAGAAAGTCCCAAAGATATACATCCAGAGGCATGATGTTGACAGAATGTCTGGAGCAGAAACTCCAAGAGGTGACCTCTAGTTCTCGTCATGTGATATAACAGCATAACTGCAGTCCACAAGGGAGAGGACCACTTAGCCTCATCCATGCAGTTGCCCAAAGAAACTCCAGGAAGTCTTGTACAGAACTCCTTCTGTAGGCTTTGCTGAAAGAGGTGACAAGAAAAGCCGTTATGTGGCTTCAAAAAAAGTCTCTTGAAACTTCCTGCCCTTCTTACACCCACACTTCTGACTAAAAACGTTCTTCACTCCAGTGACAAGCAGCCAACTTTAATAAATTAGATGTTAAATTCCAAAGTGTACAAAATATAGACAAGTAACACAAATATAGTGATTTACACATATGCCTTACTGAATCAACCCATAGCAAATACACAACATAACCCTTTCAAACAAAACATCTAGCCATCGAAATATAGATCCATATTAGGCAACAAACTTCAAAGACAGTTAGACTAATTATCTTCCAGGAAAATTCAGAGAATATGCCTACAATATTGTTTTCCTGAACAGAAAACTCCCTTCCTAGGTAATGAAGTTCCACATCATCTAGCAAGCAGATCCAAAGAATGAAAAAGAGTTTAACTTTATGTATAATCTCATATATTCTTCATGAGTGTTATAAACTGCTGGCAGATAATCTTCCACAAGTCTTCAGATTTCACAAGTGCTATTAAAATAAAATTCTTGCATTGAAAGAAAAAGAAAGTAGAACACCTTAAACAATGAAGTATTATAAAAAGAGAAGAGAATCAACTACCCTTTATTACAGCTCATCAACACATTTTGGGTTGTTCTTGAAGCCAAAAGCTTTACTGGAGGAAAAATACCACTGATTCAGCATGCCCACAATATTTTTATGTCAAAACTATGAACTACAAAGCAAAGCTTCTGCAGTGCAAGAGTCCCACACTTTATCTATTTTCAAGCAGAAGTAGAAAATAAACAGTCTTTCAGTAAGATATAAACTGCAGAACTTTCATATTTTTTATGAAATATTAGCTAAGAATGTATTTTAGTGTCTACAAAGAGAAACAGACATGACAATAGAAGAGAGCTGCAAATCATCTCCAAAAGGGATAGATGTAGCCAGAGACTGAGCCCAACTAAACATCCAAGGACAGCATTTAGCAACTCTGAATTAATAGCCAATTTTCCTGTATTTTCTTTCAGAATGGTTTCAGCCACATGTTTATTTCCTCATCCACAGTGAAGAAAACTCAGTGTGAAAAGCAAATGTCACTCGCTAGATGCGTTACATGAAATACAAATCTGTTACAGATCAAGATCCCAAACTTCTGACTACTTTATTATTGGTATTTAAAAGCAAAAAATCATCATGATGGGGAATAAATCCTGGCCTTGTTGTGGGCAGCACCATTAACAGATTTGAGACACCAGTAGCTAAACAGCTAACGCAGATCCAGCTACGTGATACATTTTCTCTCCAAATTTAAACCTTTCACAACAGCTTGATGTCCTTGAACAACTACAAGAACAACACCTGCAGTGGCATCCCACATCCTCCCTGGCTGATGATAAAGCAAGACTGAACACGATTCCTAACCAGAAGAATTGACAAGACACCTTTGCCACAGTGGAAGTCAAGAGGCCCATTTAAAGTCACACCATAATTTGTCTGCTCAGTCATCTCAGTTTCTTAAAAGCACCAACCTTTAATCATGGCATACATGTGCATTTAGGTTTGACCTTTGGAGACTTTCTGTAACACCAACTAAAAGTTTTGCTACGTAGCTTTGCAGAAATGAACTTTATCAAGATAACTTCAACGTGCAAGAAAAAACAAACAAATCCCAGTTAGTACACATTACTGTTCTGACTTTGCTAAGCTCCCTGATCATTCAGTCATAGAATTCTTCTCAACTTTGTACCATTTCACCAAGATTTCTAGCCTGTTCTAATCCAGAAGTCAAGAGGTTCCCATCATTTATACAACATGCATCCAAGTGAAAGAGAGACTTTTCTCACCTTGTCCTCTCTTATCCCTTTGAGACAGGAAATGTCTGTGGCTCTAATCCCTTCTCCTTAAACATTAAATAGAAGGAAGATCTATTTAAGCAAAGTGCTGGCACAAGAACAAGCATGTTTAAGCTAGCTGTGGCTGTGTCTAACTTGGAAATTAAAAGGTGTTGAAAAAACATTAGAGGAACTTCTAAAACACTTCAAAAATGACAGAGTGGAGAAAAGTAACAAGCAAACCAAGGCAGATATTTACTGTTTTATGAACAGAAATATGTTGTGTGGATTGTTCCAGAGCCAGAAGGTTCCTGATGGTCATCTGTCCCCTGTACATGAGCCAGAAGAATCTCCGATGCATTCACTGTTCAACCAGCACTATGCAATTACTTTGTGTTAAATTCTTCTGACTGTCCTGTGGCTGTTTCCAGAAGGAGGAGTGTAATATACAACATGAACCTTGCCAACATGAGACAAGTTCAACATAAACAGTTCATTAAAATCAACTGGGATTCACAGTTTATGCACAGATCCCCAGACATCACAGCAGATGTACCTAAGGCAGTGTACCAAGACGGCTTTCTGGGGAAACCAAAGAGGCTTTCCAGGATAATCAAATCCAGTCTCACACTAACAGAGACAATACCATGCCATCCTTTCCACAGTAAAACTCTGTCCTGAAGGTAAGTTTATCTTACTTGCTCCCATAACTTCTCTCTGCAAGTAATTAGAAACATATTTCTATTTTTTTTTCCCTCTGTTCATAGGATAAATCTATTCAGTAGATTTATTGGCAAGTGAAAGCAAATAGCATTGGCAAGTTAAATATGGTTATTTGCATTGAAACAGAGCAGTAAGGCCTCACAGGACTTGTCCAGATACCTGAAGTGACAGCTGGATGTTAAGAGCTGTGCTTACTTGAGTCTTTTATTCTGCACTGTTAAGAGACAGAATAATAGAAACATTTAGGTTGGAAAAGACCTTTAAGATCGCCAAGTCCAACCATTAACCTGACACTGCCAAATCCACCACTAAACCATGTCCCTAAGCCCCACATCTACACGTCATTTAAATACCTCCAGGGATGGTGACTCAACTACTTCCCTGGGCAGTCTATTCCCATGCTTGACAACTCTTCCAGTGAAGAAAGTTTTCCTAGTATTTAGTCTAAAGATGATGAATAACATCTTTAAAAGCATCTAAGGATCTTTCATCAATGTGGCTAACAATATTTATAGCAATCAAAAAGTTCTCCCTGAAGATAATGAAATATGAAGAAATCCAGACAGTATAACTAGAAGAGTTCATGTACTATGAAGGCTGTTAAGTGCTTTCCTCATATTTTTACATAATTACTAAAGTTCTACTCTCTGAACTAACTACATGAAAGCAACACCCTCTTACATCAGTATCCTGTTCCCTGGACGTAAACAAAATTAGACTTGTCAATTATTGTGACCACAGTACATTTTATTTACCACTTCTTATATGTTTGCATTTTGGAACATAAGCCACATTCCACTCCTCCTCTTGATGCTTCATAAACAATTTCAAGGTGTCATAGCTTAATGTGCACAAACCTGCTGAAAATAAACATCTACAAGATTACTAAATACCCAAATTGCACTCAAAAACTTCATTTAGAAAAGTTCAGAAGACAGCACGGTGCCACTTCACTGTCAAATTCCAAACTGAGTTTACAGAACTACCCGGGGGGGCGGGGGATCATTTTTACTAACAAGGACTTAAAATATGCAGAAGTCAAATGACAAACCTTCACAATGGCATTTTTAGGTTTCAAGATATACACTAAGTAGTTCAGATTGTAAATATGTGATTGCATTTATCAAAACATGTGCCGATCCACCAGAAATAAAACTGCACAGGGATAAGAAGAAGCCTGGCTGACTGCAAACTGCTGAAGGAAAAGACATACTTCTAGACCAGTCATATTTGAACCTAGATGAATCCAGAAGCAATAGTCTTGGCGTGGCAATTAAATTAAACATAACCATCATCTGGCAGGCTTAAAATCATAATCTAAGATGCCATCACAGCATGTTTGACTATTCCCTCGATGCACCTGCACTGGGCAAGACACAATCACTGTAAACAATGCTACTACTTTATTTCCCAGTTCCTTCAGCCAGGAGGGTTTGAGAAAGTTTTGATAGTCACAATTGTTTTATTCCATTTTATTCTCAATACTTGGATATACATCCTTCAGCTGGCTCATTTTTAAATCACTTCAGTACTTAAACTGTCACACTTGATGCATAATCTGACACCATGGAGTCACAGTTTGCATATTTCAGTTCTATTACTTTTAATTCTGTACTAGTTAATCATATTTTATTTAAAGGTAAAATGTTAATCTTCCGATGTTAAAAATCATCACATTTTACCTTTTTATGGTCATATATTAAAATAAGGATACTTGCCAATTACCTAGAGCCTTCTTTTCAGGATTGAAATGAGAAGCTGAGAAGAGGTCAACTCAGAATCTCTGCTGTACAAGTCTGCTCTGAATGCCAGAGGTGCACTCTTTAAATTTCCCAGTATGTCAAACTGCAATTAGCACATCTCACCAATAGCTACTCCACTTTGGTGTATCCTGTTTTAATCCTGAGTAAAAGGTTTACCAAAAAGCACTTTGCTCCGAATTCTTTCACACAAACTGGTTGCAGCCATTATTGCAAGCTCAAAACTCTTAACAGAAATAATTAAAAAAACCAATGCCTCTCTCTGAGATAACGAAAACGAATTTTCTGTTGTTGTTTTAATATTGCTACTTCTCCCAACTTAAAATACTGTTACTTAAAATACTGTTACTGATACTTAAAATCCCAACTCTACTGTTGAAATTCACACATACCACCAGAATGAGGTCTTTAGACTGTAAGTGTTTCCCAGAAGGGATTTTTGTCTCTATATTTGTCTGCAAAGCAACTAGCAAATTGTTAATCATCTATAATTAACGACACCATAAGCCCAGAACCCATCAGAGTATATCTCTAGTTTGCTTACATGGCCCTTTGTGCATAAAATATGCCTTTTCATTTCAGTCCAAGTTCCCTTTTCCATTTGGGTGCCTCCTTCAAACCTTCTTCTATGACATGCTCAAAGAGAGAGGCATTTTTCAACATATATTTTTATGTATAAAACACAATGAAAATGACAATTCTGTGTGACACTCTTCTCAGTCTTTTGCTTAACCCTAACATTTTTGGGTTTATTTAAGATTTTCAGAGATACGCAACTTTTATATTGCTCAAGGGTGAGGGTGTCCATGAAATGTCATAACTAAGCAATGTGCATACATTTAACCTTTCAAGTCACACAAAGGCCAAACAGCACACCAAGTTTGCAGATAGGTAAGTAGGAGAGAAGACAGAAGAGCTGCCCAATGCCACAGAGTAGCTGAGCAGTAGCACAGAACTGAGCCCACAACTCAGCAGGTTTCCATGCTCAGTCACATAGGTCATGACTGGCTCTTAAGCAACACACTATACATCTTGCTATTTACTTTTTCCTGTGACCACAGCTATATACTGCAGGTTGCACCCATCTGCTCTACCTCTGGCACTCTACTTACAATTGTAAGCCAGTCATCCCAAGATTAAATTCATAGAGAATAAGATAATGACATATTAATTTAATTTTTAAAGGGAAGAAAAACAGTGTGGTTTTGGTGGTGGTGGTGGTGATTTATTTATTTTTATTCGGTCATTTTCACATTCAAATTGCAACTACTGGCACTATCTCCTAGAGTTTTTCTGCTTCCACTGTTAACTTCAGTCCAAGTACCAAAGTTCTCACATACATATAAAGAATCAAAATAACACTGATCATGCAATAACCATCATCCCCACTTACTTAGTGAGTACTCATACACCTCTGACTGCACAATCACAAAACAAACAAAAAAATCTATTTTAAATGTAAAACTATAAATCTGAATGTACAATTCCAACAATTCTGCTGACAAGCACGAAGTCTGGCAACTGAAACTTCTCCCTCCCTGAACCTGCTCTACAGCGATGGTCTGCGACCAGGAAAGCCAGTCCATGGACCACTGCCTAGATAGGCAACTTGCTATACAACGCTCCACGCCTTACACATCAGGCAATCTCAAGGTTACAGTCTTTATCTTAACACATCATTACCTTGAATTTTAGGAGATTCTTCCTCCTTCATAGGAACAGTCTCCCACCCTTCATAAAGAAGGTATCTATTACAACATTTGGAAGTGACTAGTAGGGATGAAAGCTATGTTTCTGTTCTTACAGATTCTTTAGAATGAAACAAACTATATCTAAAAAGTGCAGATATGCTTTTTTATTTCTTTTGCAGTTCAGGGGAGGAGGGAGGGAAACGCATCTCTGATTTGTATATTAAAGCATAAGCATCTGTCCTACTGATGATATTCTAGGGAAGCACATTAGCATAAAATTTAACGATGTCAAATAAGTGGATGTGAAATAGGGACTGCGTAAAGACACTATTTCCAAGCCTGACAGAAACATCACTGTTTAGAAATGCAAATGAAACCATTATGTTCAATAATTATATGAAAATATGAACAGTTCAGCATGTTTTCCAGCCCTGATGGCGGTTAATGGGATGTACGCTTATGTAAATAACTACTATTAAAGCTAATGCTGAAAAAAACTAATAAATTCATACTAAAGCAACTGATTTAGTACGCTTTTAAACCCCAGCAGTGCTCACTTATTAGAAAGGAGTGCATTCTTATGTTTAGAACTCATTACTGTTACAAGTCACTGCAACTCCATCAATTACCATGCATTAATGAAAATGGGACACATACAAAAAAAATTATTGCCTCTCAGCAGTTTTCTTTAAAGACAAAATATAGGGGTATTACCATCATGGGGCCTTGAGGGGAACTTATCAGCAATATAATCTTCATTACTACAACTGTACTCCCTATGCTATAACCCTGGGGTATTTTTTGTCCCAAGAAGGGGCTAACCTTTATGTAAAATTCTTGACATATACACAATGAAAGTGACCATACTGCCATCAATAAAAACTTACCATTTCCACAATTAAAAATACATTTAAATAAACATATACACACTAGTATGTGAACTGAAAGATGTGGATGTGACATGAAAAACTAGAATTCTAGAAACTAGAGCAAGGAGATGTAATGTGAATGCAATTAAGGATAAAAGGTACAGATACAAGTCTTCTATGAAGTTCCTCCAAGACAGCCATGGAATTAAAACTTCAAGGACACTATTCATTCCTCTTTGGATGTTTTCTTCAGTTTCTTGGCATTATTTTCAAAATTCTTAGCCTTGGTTAAATATTACAATTGATGCTGGAAACAAAACTAACACAGTGCTGTTCATCCCTCCAGAAATTAAAAGCTGAGATTATTGAATGTCTATAACTCTACAACTAGCCCACTTTTGTTTTCTAAGCAGTCTCCAAAAATGAGATATTAATGTAACATCTAGTGGATCCTAAGTTTAGCAAGGTTGAAAATGCTTTTATATTAGTTTGCCTTGACTGGAAGTTTAAAATTAAGGATAGGTTTGAACCACCTTACAAGACACTGTGGACAATAGGACAGCTACAGCAGCTGAGGCTGGACAGATGAAGCTTCAGTCCAAGATGGCATTATTCTACTAAAAGTCAAAGCACAGACTTGCAACTCATCTGACTACAAAAGCATCATCAATAGGAACTATGAAACCCCATAATAGCATAAAGGAACAAAGAAATAGTGCAGGTTTTCATCATGCATGAACAGTGACAAAGTTCATACAGGCCAATGTTAAACTAGCACTATGTTCAAGCGCAATGTACGCTCCACAGCATAAGGCAAAAAATAAAGGCTACCCCAGTCTGAAAAATTTACAATCTAAAAGCAGGTAGCAAAACTAGGGCCAGCAGCTGACAGCATACAACAGCAAACACACGTGATGACAGTCACTGTGACAAACATCTGATGGGGGAGTGGTGGAAGAAAAAACACAAATCTGATTGCTTTCACCAAACCTCTGTCAAAAGAGAGGTATGAAGTGTTTTGCTATCTAGATCATTAAAACTATTTCATGAGCGAAGGCCACTCTAAGGTTAAAAACAGTAAGACAAATTTGCTACTGATTAATAATAAAGCCATTCATTTTATTCTTCAAATCTAAAGTAATTACAAGCCAGAGCATGTCAAATGGATTTAGCAGAAGCCATTACGTCAGAAGAATACTTTAAAGAAGAACAGTAATTTAAAAGACTAAACTGAATAATGAACTCTCCTGAACAACAATTATTATGAGATTGATTTATTGAAAGTGTATTTAATCATGCAAGAAATGTTTAAACTTTCCAAAATAGTTCAGGAAGACAGAGAAACCAATAGCAGAGCCAGCCCAACGTCCTCATTATAGTTGAGAAGCTGAAGCAGATGGAGAATTCATTTAGTTTGGAAGGATAAAGTACATCAATTTCTCTGAATCCACATTTCTAGTCAATTTGTTACAGTACCAGCTTCAACAATTAATGATCTCATTTTCCCATTTGTGCCTCCTTTTAAGAGATCTTAGTCTTTGTTTCTGAATGAGCCAAATGTTATAAAGGAAAAATTAACTCAAAAAAACATCACTTTGAAAGCTCACATGCCTAAAGCCAAATGTTTCAGCATTAGCCACAAGAGCAAGGGGCAAATTCAATCGGGTAAGTAGCCTGCTCAGTTTAAGTGCCTGAAAAAGAAAGATCTGCCTTTCACCTGAGACACAGCCCTTCTCACCAGCCTAACTTCTACAGACAAATACCTTTCACCTGACCTACTTCAGCTTTTTTCCTTATGGTAACTGATATTGATATATGAGATTGCCATGGTCAAAGCTGCATTTTTAATGACCTGTCTCTCCCATTAAGTTCAGACAGGGGCAACTCATCATCATATCCAGTTCTGAAATCCACACCAGATAGTTTGTGTAGGTAATATCATGTCTGTGCTTAACATACCATTCATCCTCCAGATCTAGAAGACAAGTTGTCCGGGAAACATACCTACCAGCGGCTATCAACAACATGGCAGAGCAGAACTCCAGCTCTTTAGCCAGTAACACTGCAGCTCAGAACCATCAAGTTTCAGGTACCAGGAACAGATCAGCACAGTATAAAAATATGACAAAATAGAGAAGATATGAGAATGATACTAGTCCTCAATCCTCACCTTGGTGGGCCTCCAAAATTCCACACCAGAGCTGCTGGGTGGGAAAGTGTTGTCCCCCTCAGGAGGGCACACACAGAACAATGCCATTCCACAATTTCCAGTATAAATTACAAAGCAACTCTGCTTCTCTTACCCTACTACTGTACTTCTGTATTCACAGTACCACCTCATGGACAATCCTGCACCACTGAGTGTGAAGTTTTATGGCAACAAGCCTATATATCTTACATTCTACAGAGTTGACTTTCAGATGTTGCCTGTTGGTTTTGGAATTTCATAACATGGTCAATGCAGCTACTTTGTACTCTAAGGCATTAGCTAGGATTAAACATAGAAAGCGGAGCTTTAAATGAATCTCCAGTCATTGATCCATTTGAACACTCAACATTACAATGTTTCACCTTGGTTTAGTTTAAAAGTTCATGAAAAATTCAAAGTATCTTATTTACCCAATAATCCTTGACTGATTGTTCTACATTTAAGAAGTTCTTAAAAATATACATTATTTAGCCAACACTGCCATAACAGAATAGCATATAAATATTCAGGGCCTTTAATAAGTTCAGCTTTTATTCAATAGACCATAATGGCTGCTTAGAAACATTTACTAGTAGGAGACCTATAATAACAGTAAGGGAAACACCTTCAAAGAGTGAATCAGTTGGATAAAATGGAAGAAAGGAGCAAAACAGTAATTTTTCATTCTCTTCACATGCCTCCAAACAAGTTATAATGCACAAAAAGATATATCATATACATTCACATGAGAGAAACAGGAAGGGAGAAATTTAAAACTATAAGCTGAGAGCGCCAAGCTAAGAAACAAAAGAAAAACCAATGATGGTCAGTCCAATTCTTCACTTCTTAACTTGTCAAAAACTATTCTATCAGGAACTGTACTACAGAAACCATAACAAAAGCAAAAATCACACTTAGACTGAGCCAAAGTTAAACTCTAAAATTGTTACTGAGTTTTAAATAAATAGTCTCACTTTCAAAAGCACTAAGCACGAGTTTCCTGCAACCAGCAAATTTTTCTCACTATAGAAGTTTTCTTCCTGCCTTTTATCATTTTGGAGGAAGGGGAAGGGGTAGCAGGCAGGAATCCAATTTTCATATATACATGCTTAACTATACTGTTAATTTCCATACCCCATTTCTATGACACTGTTGTCACTGGGTTCAGACCCACGGTCCTTTTGCAAATGGCAGCACTGGAGAGGCACACATGGGAGACCAGGATGGACCACATATTCAACAAGACATTGACAAAGGCTTTCTATGCAAGACCTATTGTTTTGTTTCTTCACCTGTGATGACACCTTGGTTGGTCAGATGTCCAAAAGGAAAGGAAATAGAAAAGTCTCCCCATTTCCAGAAAAAGCAACTTCAACATTATAGAGAAAAGTAAGTATGACAGAAGAAACAAGTAAATACTGTACTCTGATACCTGCTTTTCTGTCATTTTGTTCTTTAGCATTAAGCACATCAGCAACTACTTTTATTCTGCAAAATAATACTAATTCTGCATTAACACAGGAATACAGGAAAAGGAGACAATACGTAAATAACACTAATTTACAAGCATATGCAAGAGTAACATAATGAATAGTACTACGGCAAAACTAAAAGCGCTTTATTAAAGACTCTAGGTAATGCTTCTAAGAAGCCCATTATTCTTCAGCAAATTAATACTCTATATCTCACTAACAATATCAGTAAATGAACTGTTTTAGTTAAATTAATATTCATATTAACTCATGTAAAATCAACTAATTAAGTAGTCCTAAGTTACAATATTAAGGACAAATGTAAACAGAGTCTGTGATCATTTCTAAGACTAGCCAAGTAAGTCATATGTGATTTGCTGTATGAACTTGGCTGGGTCTTCAAATCAACAGATCATGTTCAGTCAGAAAACAACTCCAACAAAAAGCTTAATTAATCCAGGTACGCACAGACTAATTATAAACTAAAACAGTGGTTTACTAGGGCTGATGTGTTTAAATTTACAAAAAGGAAAAAATAAGTTTGGAATACACAGAATCTCTTCTTTGCTTTACTTCCCTATTCTTTGTCTCCAAAGTGATAATTTCAGCATAGCTTAGAATTCATTAACTTTTTTTTTCTTTTTTTAAAAAAGAAGTTTCATCTTCAATTAATAAACCTTCACAGAGACATTAAGGCTGGTTTTGCTGCTTCACTTATAGAACTCCATCAAATATGGACAAAAACAGTCCTTTATGGTGATAACAAGAAAAGCTAAAGACCATAACATAATTTCTTTGGTATTTTAGTATTTGTTTCCTAATAATCTCATTATTATAATTTTTTTCCTGAGCCATCTATCATGACAGTACCAGGACATCTTACAAGAGATATTTTCCTGTTTCTTAAATCATATCTGGGACCTAAATTCATAATAGGTGCTTGAAAATACACCAGGAAAAGAGGTAAGACAGAATCTTTCCTCATAACACCTCCTAGCAGAAGGGGCAAGTAGCATAACTGCGTAACATGGCGCATGCTGCTCATCCCTTCTTCTGAAAATGCAAACGAAACAACAAAAATTTCAAAGAACATTGATGTTGCACGTCAAACACTCCAAAGACAGTGTCAGAATTTAGATTGCCACTAAAAGCACAGGTCAGTCACCTGGTATATATCCATCATGATCTGGGCATACAGAAGGATGGAGAAGACAAATACTAAGAGCAGATCCTGAGGAAGACAGAGGTAGGTAACACATCGTGAGCCTGCTTACATGAGCTTAGTCGCAAGTTCTGTTTCAAAGTCTGGAGGGTGATAGAATACACTGAACAGACACATCCCTGCTTCCATCAGCTGTCTCACAATCATCTGACTGATCCCAGTCCAGCTGCCTGCATCCTGGCTCTTCCTTAACCCAAACACTTATCCCAAACACTTTTGAACTCATCAGTCAAGGCTTTACTTCTTTCACATCAGCCATGCCCAACCCAGCCTCCTTTTCCAAGTCCTTCCTTCCAGCCAGGTTCTAGTTCCCCATTTACGTCTTCCCCCTCTACCTCCTGCTTAATCTGCCCTTTCAGAAGATTCTTTTTTTCCACCACTTTCTCATCCTTATAAGATGTTTTGATTGTGGAGGGCATCAAAAGAACGGGAGCACCTGTTACTGAATTTTCCAGTTTGGCCCAATTGGGCAGATTTTAGTAAGAATGGCAGAAGATGTCAACACTGTGCACATACCTTACACCATGAAGCATCACATCTCCAAAAAACAGCAGCTCTAGAACTTCTTAGAAAAAGAGGCTACACGAGTTTATTATGGACAAAATAAAGGTTTGATCCTCTTTCAGGTTTGATCCTTTTTCAAGACCAGGTTGGACGGGGCTCTGAGCAACCTGATCTGGGTAATGGTGTCCCTGCTCACTGCAGGGGGGTTGGACTAGATGACCACTAGCAGTCCCTTCCAACCCAAAACATTCTATGATTCTATGATTCAGTTTTGGAACTGGTTGAAACACATTACATCAATTCTGTTTTGAAAGAAGTTGGTTTCAAGCAGGAACACCCTGTGAAAACCTAAAGTATCTACTTTTGACAAAATTATAACATAATATGACTGGTCTAATGATATTGCTTTAGGAAAAAGGAGTACAACAGATGACTACTTGAAATCCCCAATCTTCCTTAATTCTGTGATAATAAGTACTTGGCAGCCCTGACAATAGGCTGGCCTATTTATGATTCACAGCATGCTCATTAGGGTTGTCCTCCATTAACTGCATGGCCCAGTAAGAACTATTCACATTTCAAAGTTTCAACTGCAATGGAAAGATAGAATTGACTTTTAAGTTTGCATGAATTTTTAGTTGTTGTTCCCTACCCAGACAGCACTGACCAGTTCCAAAGTAAATGTAAGCTTAGGCTGCAGAAAGGTATTGTTTTTTCAATACCTGCAGAAAGGTATTGTTTTTTCAATACCAGTAAAGTTACAGTTTTGCAGTGAGATAACTGCATGCCACCTGCTACCCTACCCCCCAAACCTTTTGTCATAGTTTATCATCAATGAATTCAAATGGATGGTCCACATAGCTTCTCAGGAAAAAAAAAAAAATCAACCACAACAAAATGAGGAAAATCTGCCTTTAAAGTAGGGATTTCAAGCAGACAAAGCGTATCTTTGCTGCAAGAGTCTTAAGAAAAGTACAGACAACACATGTTGCTTAAAAAAACCACACTTCCTTGCTATTCAAATTAAACCTTTAACAGGTTGAAATTACACTTCATTAGATAGCTGCAGTTATAGCAGAAGCACCGATTTATTATTGTAGAATAATAAATACTCGGCTAGATAAAGTAAGTATAGAGAATAAACTAACTTGGGGGGGAGGGAAGGCGGGGATAAGTAAAATTGATTTTACCAGATCTGAATTTTTTTCTTATGGTATTATATTCCTGATATCTTTTTGGCAAGTACATTCCAGAAGAACTTGAAGAATTTCAAGCTGCTGTACTTGAAAATAGCCAGAATGTGTTCTCAAATTTGGCAAGTCATTTCTACCATTTTTTGTCTCTGCAACAAGCTTTAAGAGAAAAGAAATTAACTGATCAGAGGTATATTGAAGATCTTGAATCATTCATGTATGACAGGCAAGTACTGCAGTAGTTAAAATGATATTGTTTTAAATTATAACCTTGTTTTGTATTTCTAGGTTTTCCAGAGTTTTATGGAGTGTAAAATTGCATGCATTTACATTCTGTCATGTCTATCAGACTTCTGAAGAAGTATTCATGTTTGTGCAATCTATTTCTAGAAAACAAAAAACAAACCCCAAACACTATCACCCCCAAGGCAAAAAAAAACCCAACACACAAAAACCAACCAGGCAAGTATGCCTACTTCCCAGTAGCCAAATAAAGTTCAGATGAATTAGTGAAAGCTTCATGTGCATAAATTAAAAACCATTAGATCAGGAACATACATCCCACCCACATTCATGAGCTGACTAGATGCACAAGATGTAATATATAACAAAATATGGACTTCAGTGAAATCAATGTAAAAGACTTATAGTTACATCTAATGGCTCTTAAATACATCAGATTTAATATTTTCCAGGAACTGTTCCACGTCTGGCTAGGCTTGTTGATGTGTATATTATTAAGAACAAACAGACCAAATTCTTTCTATCAATCTAAGTGCCACTGTGCTACAAGGGACCTTCTGGGTCATCAAGGGCAATCCTCTGCTGACAGAAACATGTCACTGAATTCCTTTCATATGCCAACCAAGCTCCATCATAAAAAAAGCTTTATTTTTTGTTAAGCTTTCCAGTGCTAAACTGTGAAATATTATTGCTCAGATTTTCAAAAACCCTTCTCTAAGTTCACATTTAAGTTTGTGGGCGGTTCATCTCCATTTACTTCTGTTCCAACACCAGCCTATAACTTGAAGAGTCCCTTTTTGTCTCAGCATTGTCTCTCCCCCTATTCATCTCATCAGCATCTTGACCTATTTCTATATGGCCAGTCACTATTCATTAGCATACCAACACATTAGTCTCTTCTCAGAAAATAGGTTCTCCAAACCCCCATCATCTGAAGTAGCCCT
This sequence comes from Podiceps cristatus, assembly GCA_000699545.1. Taxonomy (NCBI): domain Eukaryota; kingdom Metazoa; phylum Chordata; class Aves; order Podicipediformes; family Podicipedidae; genus Podiceps; species Podiceps cristatus. The sequence continues at coordinate 10,008 of KL262107.1, read as the reverse complement.
TCTCCACAACTTTTGTAACTAACTTAATTTTTTCACTTAAACTAGGGATGACTTGGGACTGAAAATGGTATTGGGCATTAGGTTTCATCAATGCTTTTTAAAACAGGGTAAGTATCCTCCCTACTTGAAATACAGCTCCTGATGAATCACATACTATTTGCTTTTGCTGTATCTGCAGCACTCTCTTCCGTATCCCACTGTAGTCAACGGTTAGCCTTCTGAGGAACTAAAAAAGAAAGCATCAAAGATTTGGAAAAGAAATTAACAAGAGAATTTTGTAAGGGTCTATCACATCACACTGAAGGAAAATTGTAATTCCTGCAGCATTGACTTTGCATGTGATATTCCAGGACTAAGACTAAGCATATGTAGCTTAACAAAAATGGAAGCCACAATCCACAAGAAAAGAGAATCAGCTAACTTTATATAAAAATCAAACAAACAAAAGCTACACCAAAAAAAGTCTAAACTGGCTAAATCTCATAATACATATATATAGTTTAAATGCCTTCCATGTAAGTTATCTTTCTCCGGACACAGAAAGCACTGGAATACCACGCAAGTTTTAGACCTCAATTACAACAACCTAACGGGATTAAGTAAAAAAAAAAAAAAAAAAAAAATTATCTATAACCATACCTTAATGCATAAATTCCCTATTGCTGTTTTTAGTTGACAAATACCTATTTCATAGCAAAACAACATCATAGGAACAGCTGGATGGCAGTTTTAAGCTCAAATGAACCAGCATCACATGCTGACAAGTCATCTCTCTGATTGCTTTTGAATGGCAGCACATGCAGATTTATTCTCTGCCATAAATTAGAACAATTATTTCTCTGTAGTTCACTTATTTTAGACAGAGCACTCTGCACACAATTTTTAAAAGGATATCCTCCCTTTCCTTGATGATAAGTTCATTCTGTTCCTCTAGCTGTCTGATCTTCTTCTCAAATGACTCCTGTTCAGCTTTCAGCCGTTCTTCTGTCACCTCCTTTTCTTCACTCACCCTGAAAAGAATTTGAGATTAGTAAAATATATGCCCATAATCACACTACCCAACTTCCAACTCATCTGCTTTCCAGGTAAATGAATATCACCTTCGCCATCCTTAAACAGGTTAGCTCTGCAAAGTGTTTATTTCATTATATTACATTGGAAGATGCATAAGACTTCATGCAATACGTTATTTTTTCAAAGACACCAGTCTCAGTAGAGTACATGCACATTAACGGGCAGCACAGAACAACCAAGTAAGGACCTGAACCCACAACTGTATTTGTGCGTTCTGATTCCCTGCAGCTGTAATGAAGACTGGGATCCTTACAAGCCTAGGGCATGTAGACAGACAACTCAAACAGGAGAGCTTAGCTGCCTAGACAGGAAGGAAATTGAAAAACTTTTCTGATTCTCATGTATGAACTAATCCTTCTTTCACATTTATTGGTCAAATATAAGTCCAGGAAAGGAAACTATTTTTCTTGATAGTTTTCTCCCAACAAAAGAGTTTGTCCTGTTCTGGGGATTTTAAAATATCAAGCCACAAGAGTAAATTTTCCTTTCTGTCTGGGCCATGGCACCCTGTATCTTGCTGCTCAGTGTAAATAATTGGATCAAGATTAAAAGATGACAATGTGAGAAAGGTTTACGACAATCATTTATTCTGTACTTCAAGAGCAGGCTGTAAAAACAAGTGTCCTGGTATAACATAGGAGAGAAGTCCATTATGCACAGATGATCCTGTAACTATGCTAAAAAACATGTCTTAGAAATCATGGTTCTATAAAAGCTCTACAAAAAAAATAAGTAATGAGCTTAGACTAATAAATAGTATTGCTCTGCACTTAGGCAATTTCTATTGCTGAAGGCTCTTAATGTTCAGTCTTTTATGATGGGGAACCAGCTGCCACAACACAGGTCACAGGACACCAGAGCAGAACAACTTTTAGAAAACTGCAATTTCAACCTCCTTTAAGTGGAACAATCCTATAGGAAGAGGAAAAGGGGGGGGGGTATATAATATTATATATATAGGCATTGGACTAAGCCTTCCATTCATCCCATCAAACTCATTGACATTCTTAACAGAGAACTTCATTCAGAGACTGAGCCATCCATTTGACATCGTGATGTTTCCCTTAAAAGAGCACAGGTTTGTTTTGAGATTCCAGTGGAAAAGTCATAAATACCACAACTGGGTCACCCTCCTGGGGTGAACTATAGACAGGCAGTGCTCCTCAACTCTAAGATCAACCCACTGCCCTTCTGACAACAGCTCCAGCAGACTGCATGAAGTTGGAAATAATTAATAATACAGAAACTCGCACCTTTTCTACAAACCTGGAGGGAGAACATATAGCGTCTAATAAAATTCTGTAAATTAGGGAGGTTTGAAAGCTTGGAACAAACTATTAATCAGAACGTTTCTGAATTACACAAAAAGAGACAGATTGAGCCTAAAAATGTTCCACTATTCATATGCCCATGGTCTCATTTACAATTCTGTCCCCAGCAGTGTTCATCACCTCATTCCTAGGCCCCTTTCCCTCCACTCAAAGGCTGGCAAAAGGAGTGTGCACACATCAGAGAATAAATAATGAAAAGAGAACCAGCTGTACCAACTCTGGATCAATCCAGATCCAACACCTATGCACTCCTTAGTTAAGCAGGCAACAAACTTTTGAAAACTATCTACCATACATCCCTGCTCCCTGATACAGTTATAACTACGCTACATATGTCACAGGATGCAGACCTAGGCTTTTGCATCTAACCACAGCCAGTTTGTTTTCCCTGAATCAGGAAAAAAAATCAATGGAGCAATCAGATTAGTGACTACAGCATATATCACCTTCCTTCATGTAATCAGTGAAAGATTCAAGAATGCTTCATATAAGTTGAGAACAGAGAACAAAAAGCATCAGTTAGAAAAAAACAATGAGACAGCAATGACCATGTAGCTGAATGACAGGAAGGAAACAAGAATAAGGGAAAAAAAAAAAAAAAAAAAAAAGATCAGAAGGTAAAGAGCAGACAAGTATCATCTCCAGGACACTGTATAAGGAAGGATGCTTGCTTACTTGCAGGAGTTGTGGATACTGTACTAGAGAAAGGTCTGGGACAACTGAAACACTGGGTCATGCTGGCACTTAAGAATATTAAAATCAAACAACAGTATAAGAAAATAAGATAAGGTAAGAAAGAACAGAGCACTAGAGGAATTAGACTAAAGCTAGCAGGTTTTACCCTTCTCTAGATTCTGTGACTTGCTGCTTATATCTGTCAGCATCACATTCATGTGCTGTGTTTGTCTTTAACAGAGATCACAGCAAGCTGTCATACTCCCAGACACATGAATATATTATGCCACATATCTTATGCAGTAAATGACTGAGAACAGTAAGTGATCTTAGAAGAAACGTGGCAGTATGTGTTTATGTATCACAAAGCAGGAGACAGCCCATAAAGGACAGGCAAGATATAGAAGACAGTTACTCACAGGAGGTAACAAAAAGAAGTTAGAGATAAGGAATACAAGAATGTCATCAGATTATGCCGGATTTATGTCACATCCTATGTATAGCTCAGTGAGATTTTTTTTTATATACTTATTTATTTGCCTTCTGGCAGTAAACAGATGATTTTTAGCAGAACTAGGAAGGACTTCACTGATGCCAAACAAACATTACAAGGCTCATAATGCCCCACAAAAGGATTTTCACCTGCTTTTCATCTGCTCATGGTCAGAAAAGAGCAGTGAAAGAATGAAGGCACCACAACTACAGAGGGCACAACAGCTCCACTGGGCAACACCCTCATGTCTAGCTCCATTGTTGTTTTTTCCAGGAACAAATAGAGGACTGACAGCTGAGAGAGAAGATGACAAAACAGTTAGAACCATCCCTGCCGTTCTGTGTCTGCAACATTTCCTTGCATTCAATTTACATTCACCTATCTCATGGCACAGGATACACACTGTCTGTTCAAGATTTGTTTTAAAAAATTCAACATTTCAAAGCTTATGTAATTCTAGACACACCTAAATAAAGATTTTATTTTACAATGAAAGAAAACTTCATAATGCAAATGTATTGACAAAAAGCCCTCCTCATCAGCCTTAGATTTCAAATTAATTCCTAATTTACCAGTTCAAATTATTATGGTGGACTCCCAAGCCCACTATTGTTACTAGTAGTTCTGACTGATCTGAAGAAGGAATTAGTCAAGTTTGCTGATGACACTGACTCCTTCCACAGAGTAAGCAGGACTGATGCTCTCCAGGTAGAATTTTTGAAGCACTGCACAGGTTAACAGCACTTGAAGTTTGATTTGTCTAATGAAATACTGGTGTGCACAAGAAATAGCCATGATAATATTGACAGAAACACTACACTAGGGACAAAACACAAAAGTAACTCTTCCTGACTGAAGGCACTTGCAATCGTTACAAAAGAAAAGAAGAGCTAGAAAAGCAAATTAAAAATAGTATTTGCTATTTTTTAAAAATGTTAGAAAAATGTAAGCTTTTACCAAGGTAAATCTCAATGCAAGTTAAAATAGAAGACAAAAAACCCCAAACACAACAAAGCAAAACAAAAACAACTACACCACCACACACACAGACAGACATGGGAAACTTCACTAATTAATCCTACACATTGGGAAAAATACCTATTTTAGGAAACACCTGATATTAGTCTGCCAACTAGCTAGCAAAGATGAAAATATTTTGGTGACCATTCTCAAAAACCACAAGTTTTACATTCCAATCAAAAAATTGCATCTAGAACAAGTAAGACAACGGGGAAGAAAAATGAAGCAAGGACGAAGATAGGGCATCATGCAGAGCCCAGCACACAGAATTCCTGGAATGAAATCATAGAAGCATAGCATCGTTTAGACTGGAAAAGACCTTTAAGGTCATCAGGTCCAACTGTGAACCTAACAATGCCAAGTCCATTACTTAACCATGTCCCTAAATGCCACATCTACATGTCTTTTAAATACCTCCAGGGATGGTGACTCCTCCACTTCCCTGGGCCAGTGCTAGTGCCCAAAACTGAACCCAGCACTCGAGGTGCAGCCTCAGCAGTGCCGAGTACAGGGGGACCAGCACTGCCCTATGCCTACTGGTTATATTATTCCTGATGCAGGCCAGGATGACGTTGGCCTTCTTGGCCACCTGGGCACACTGCTGGCTCATGTTCAGCCGGCTGTCGACCAGCACCCCCAGGTCCTTTGCTACCAGGCAGCTTCCCAGCTGCTCCACCCCAAAACTGTACCATTGCCTGGGGTTGTTGTGACCCAAGTGCAGGACCCAGTACTTCACCTTATTGAACCTCATGCAGTTGGCCTTGGCCCATCGATCCAGCCTGTCCAGGTCCCTCTGCAGAGCCTTCCTACCCTCCAGCAGATCAACACTCCCTCCTAACTTGGTGTCATCTGCAAACTGAGGGTGCACTCAATCCCCTTGTCCAGATCATTGAAAAACATATTAAACAGAACTGGCCCAAATACTGAGCCCTGGGTATTCCAAGTGAAATATGCACTCCAAAAAGATGAAGCAAGAAGTTTTCATGTCAGAGTTGATCACAAATGCCTCTGGCAGAACTCAGCAAAGTGACTTTTAATATCAGCACTGCAGGACAAGAGAATGGCAGCATTTTTTTTGTCCAAGGACACTGCTCACGAATCTGATACATTTACCCAAGTATCATGGGCACTTTGTATAAATTAAAAAAACACCAGTGAAACAAAACACCAAAGATCCCACAACATAATCTGCACAACAGAAATTTTATGGCATGCAACTTGCAAAGTAATACAAAACTAGATCTCACAGCATGAATTTATACCTACAAATGACTTTTTAAGCACAAAAGGTAAGTGTGACTGGTGATATAATAATCCTAGGCATGCTTTACCTATCAACAAGAAGTAATTTCCAGACAAGCTTAGGGAAATCTCATTTGCAGTCTCACTGCCCGACCAATTAAGAGAACTGCAGCACAATACTGTCTCCTAAAGTAGTACAGAAAAACACATACAACAACAGCAACAAAAAACCCCAAAACCAAACAAAACAAAAAAGATATCTTGACATTGAAGTTAAAGCCAGGTAACAATCTGGTTAAATATGAGGCAGTGTAACCCAAGAGAGAGGGCAACCCAAGAGACCAAACACTGCAGATTTGTAGTACGGGCTCACACAGGCAAGTTGTCCTTCAAAGATCCTAAGTGCTGGAAGAAAAACACTTAAACAGCAGATACATGCTACAATAGTTTTACTATCCTCCTTTGTAATGGTTTCCAATTCTATAACCAAATTAACCTTCTGTTTTGATTCCCATTTTCACCTCTTGTTGGAAAATTTTAATTTTAGTTGGTCAATTTCATCTTCATATCAGGATAAAAAGACCACATAAAGCAATGCCAGTAGACAAGACTAGCATCCTAGACCGACAGCACCCTACAATGGGTTTAGGAATCCAAGGTCTTGGGAAGGAGGAAGCAGTTTCCCAATAAGGGACAAAAGGCTGTCTGAAGTCTGTTTTACTAACTGCCAGGTACAAGTCATTCTGGGCAGGCCATTGGTGTTTGCCAGAAAAACACTAATTTGATAGTAAAAGCCATCTTGTATCTCATTTGCAAAGGCCAATCACAACCTCCCTTGGGTGGAAAAGGGCATCATGATACCTTTCTACCTAAATTGCTTTCAAAGACTTGTTTGCAAAGACACCAGGGAACCAGCTTTCACCATGTTTAACTTACCCGAAGAAAGAAAGAATACAAAGTAGTTAGAACCAATTCTCACCACTAAAAGCAAAAATTAAACTTTCATGAACCATTCTATGTCACTCAGTCAATGCCTCTCTTCATTCAAAAAGCAAATTGCATATGTGAACTGTACAGGCATACATGAACTGTGCAGGCAGGGAAGGAGTATTTACAATGTGTATGTCATAGTAGGAGCCAGAAAGTCAGAGCAACATGGCTATGTATCAGCTAGGAGAGAGGTGAATGCTTGCAGGCACACACACACTCCCTCCCTCCCTCTGCAAAGGATGTTATAACCCACTCCATTCAGACAAATGCCAAGACACAGAAAGCCTTCAAAATCTGCACATCACTTAAAATATTTCACTGCAGAATACTTTACAACCATTCTTGGTATAGTGTCTAGCAAGCCCTTAATACTCAGTCAACTGGCTGGGTCTCAGAGGACCTTGCCCTGCTCCCTTTTGGAAGAGGCTAATGTGTCCTGACATCGGTGCAGGGTCAAGGGTAGGAATCTTTCAGTGTCTTCACCATGTCACTGTTCATTTCATTACATAAGCTGATGACTGCTTCAGGACTAGCCTGTAGTAATGAAAGCTTAGAGAAAGTCTTTTTTGAGTCTCAAAGGGCTCTGCTTGTACAGACAGGTAAAATTTGCTCCCACTGTGCCTGCCACTTGTACCACCACGCCAGCAGCACCTTGCTAAAAACACGAAGGTGCTGGTTGTTTTTGAAAATAATGGCTGATCGCGCTCAAGAATTTCCCATTTACTCACAAAAATACTTTGGCATTCATGGGTACGGCTCATTCTACTCAGAAATTTTTTTCAAAAACAATGGGAAAAGTATCTGCTGAAACAGCAAAAAAGTTCAAATTCACAACATTTAAGTACTTTAAACTTTGGATTCAGTTTGCACCTTTCTTCTCACCTGAAGAAGCAAGATAAACTGGATATGTTCAAAGAAAGGCACAACAATGGTTAGCTTTACAGGTGGCAGCACAGAGCAAAAACTAAGATCATCTAGCCTAGAAAGAAGGATTAGAATGGATACAGCTGAGTCCGTCCTTTCAACCCTCTCTCAAAGTACAATTTCATAAAGTCACTAACAGCTAACGTGATGTCAGCCACTGGAATGCCCGGCAGCAGACCATTACAGCCCAGTCACTAATTTTCTCAAAGGAAAGGATAATAATATAGCCAGCTTTAGAATTGACTCACACCAAGACGAAGCCTCTCCCTGCAGTATATTAGCTAATGCACAGGCACACACCTTCCCAATGGTCAAAAGTGCATTGAGAATGACAGTTGAAGGAAGAGATTAAGAGTAGGAAGAGAAAGAAAAGTACCTTAGCTCTCCGTTGGCAGTCGCAAAAGTAGGGGAAAAGACCAACATCCTGAACTGCTCGAGCAAGACTTGGCTGAAATTCAAGCCCCAGGAGTTAACCATATTTTGCTACTGGTTTCCAGACAGGCAGAATTTTACCACTTGAAATATTTTTTACCATATTTAAAACTGTCTTCATGCAGACGGTTATTGACTAATTTATTTCTGTCCACCATCCCGCAATAAATGTGCAAGAATTAGTCTCAACTACCATCCTTTTCAGTCATAGTAGTAGCAAAATAAAGAATGGTGAAGTACAACTCTGGTCAAGTGAGATCTTTATTATACCAATTATTTACTGCAGGACAGTCTTCCCAGAAAACTTTCAGCATTCTGCTGGTTCTTTTTCTTCTCTGAAGTAGCAAAGAATGTTCTACTGCATGTAAAAAAACCTCCACCATTGCACAACTAGGGATGAAAATCATGGAGAGTTTTAAAAAAGTGACGAGGTGAGTGGAATTAAAGATCAACTTCCCTATTACTTTGCAAAGGACTTTTAATTACATCCAATAAAAATATGATTAGGCTTAAAAATAAAAGAGAACTAAGTATAAAATAATAGTGTTCCACTAATTTTACTTTTCAAAATTAATGTTGCTGCACCTTCTATTTTTCTTCGAAGAAATGTCAGGCAGAAATATCAAACTGTCCTCAGGGAAAAATCACAGCATCTGAGATTTAAGAAGAATCCCATGCTCAAATGAATTAGTGTACTACTATTCACTAGGGAGCAGTGTATTATGAGGAACAATGTAATAAAAGGCTTTTTTTAATATTAGACTATACGTCTATATATCAACAGTGGCAACAGTGTCCGAATAGCTCCAACATCTGACAATTTGTAACCAGGCTTCCCAGAAATCTAGCCTTTATGACAGCCTTAACTAGACATTTTCTAACATGTGAGGTAGGATAAAATAGACTTGCAAGCATGAAGAACTTCAGAAATTACTTAAATACTGTATAGTAAGAAATCCTATACTGGTAGAAATAATTAGCAGGCAAAATGGTCCACTGAATGAGGATAAGAGAAAATATCCCTAGCTGCACCAGAGACTTACTGAATGACCTTGAGCAAGTAACTTAATTTCTCTGCCCAAATCTTCCTATATAAAAAGGACAGTAATGCTTGCCAAGTATTGCACAGACATGAAATCTATGGTGAGAACTATTGCATTAATACCTGAGAACTTACATTTTGTTCTAGAAAAACTTTACCTTTGTAAATTCTTAATATGGACACTAGGTTTTAGCTCAAAGGACCTAAGATCTCACAAGACTTTCCCCTCTGATGTGCGAAAGGCTGCCAAAGTCCCATGTGCTCCTTCTCAATTTTACACCCACTATGTAAGAAGCAGATTCCCTGAAATTCTTAAGTGTTCAGGACACAGAGGGGGAGAAAAATTTCCTTGCTCAAATTCAACTTATTTTTCACACCATTTATATTTGTGAATGCAACTAGCACTGGAATGAAACTGAGAAAAAAAAACTTTTGCTAAAGCTAAGAAACTTACACTACTTCAGCTTCTCAAAGAATAGGGAGAACTTGAAGAAATTAATCAAAGCAAAAGAATATTTGGCTGGGTAAGCTACACTGGACTCTCTATTGCTCGACATGTGCAACCATGGGTAAATACTGATTAACAGTCAGTCACCAATCCACCTTTAATGTGGCATTCCACATAAAAATCTTACCCCTGACAAATAAGCACTATAAAGCTTTATAAGAAAGTCTGTCATTTGGAAAAGACATGTATTCATATTTAAAGCACACAGTACAAGGAGCAAACAAAACCCTAGCCCTGCAACTAGGTTTGTAGAATCATAGAATCACAGAATGTTTTG
>KL262106.1:0-35910 GCA_000699545.1 Podiceps cristatus | reverse complement strand
GGAATGCTCCCAATCCCTCCATCCCCCAGCCTGTATTGATACTGAGGGTTGCCCTGACCCAGGTGGCACTTGGCCTTGTTGAACCTCATGAGGTTTTCACAGGCCTGCTTCTCCAGTTTGTTTAGGTTCCTCTGGGCAGCATCCCATCCCTCAGGGGTGTCAGCCTGACCCCTCAGCTTCCTATCATCTGCAAACTTGCTGAGGGTGCACTCAGTCCCATTAGCTAAGTCATTGATGAAGATATTAAACACCACTAGTCCCAGAACAGACCCCTGAGGGACACCGCTTGTCACTGATCTCCATCTGGACATTGAGCCATTGACCATTACCCTCTTGGTGTGACCATCCAACCAATCCTTTATCCACTGAACAGTCCACCCATCAAATCCATCTCTCTCCAATTTAGGGAGATGGATGTTGTGGGGAACTGTGTCAAAGGCATTAGAGAAGTCCAGATAGATGACATCCATGGGTTTTCCTTTGTCCACTGATGTAGTCACTCCCTTGTAGAAGGCCACTAGGTGGGTCAGGCAGGACTTGCCCTTGGTGAAGCCGTGCTGGCTGTCTCGAATCACCTCCATGTGCTTTAGCGTAGCTTCCAGGACGATCTGTTCCATGATACTCCCAGGCACAGAGGTGAGACTGACAGGTCGGTAGTTCCCAGGGTCCTCATTGCTACCCTTTCTAAAAATGGGTGTAATGTGGACCTTTTTCTGATCACCAGGGACTTTACCTGCCCACCATGACTTTTCAAATATCATGGAAAATGGCTTGGCGACCACATCAGACAATTTCCTCAAAACTCTCGGATGCATCTCATCTGGCCCCATGGACTTGTGTACATCCAGGTTCCTTAGGTGGTCGTGAACCAGGTCTTCTCTTACTGGGGGAGGGACTTTGCTCTCCCAGTCCACTTCTTCCAGCTTATCCCCTTGAGAGGTGTGGGAAGAGAGGTTGCCAGTGAAGACTGAAGAAAAAAAAGTAGTTAAGTACTTCAGCCTTCTCCTCATTTGTTATTGCCAGCTTGGTGGCCTCACTCTTCAGTGGAGGTATGCTCTCTTTGACCTTTTTTTTTCTGATTGAGATACCTGTAGAAGCCCATCTTGTTTCTTGCATCCCTCACCAAGTTCAGCTTCAACTGTGCCTTGGCCTTCTTAACCCCATCCCTATGCAACCAGACAACGCCCTTATCAGGATATCTGACTCTGCTTCCACTGCTTATGTATTTCCTTCTTTTCCTTTACTTTGAGCCACAGGTCATGACTCAGCTATGCTGGTCTCTTACCTTTTTTGCCGGACTTCTTGCACCTGGGAATCAAAAGCTCTTGTGCACTATGGAAAGCACCCTTAAAGATCTGCCAGCTCTGCTTTGCTCCCTTGTCCCTGAGGGCAGTTTCCCAGGGGTCCTATTGACTAACTCCTTGAAGAGCTGGAAGTTTGCTTTCCTGAGATTCAGGGTCCTGACTCTACTCTTTGCTTGACTCTTATCCCCCTGGACCGTGAACTCTGGCAGTGCACGATTGCTACATCCCAGGCAGGCTGCCACCTTGATGTCCCTGATGAGCTCACTCACATTCATGGTTGCCAGGTCAAATATTGCATCTCCCCTGGTAGGGGAGTCTATTACCTGGCTTAAAAAGTTGTCATCAATGCATTCCAGGAGTCTCCTGGATTGCCTGCAGCTCGCTGTGCTACTCTCCAGCAGATGTCCATGTGGTTGAAGTCCCCCAGTAGGAGAAGAGCCTGTGAGCATGATGCCTCGTGTAGCTGGAGTAAGAAGGCTTTATTGATCACCTCCCCCTGATCAGGGGGCCTGTAGTAGACTCCAAGGCTCCCTTTGTTGCTTCAGTCTCTTAGTCAGCCATAGGCATTCAACCTGCTCATGACTATTTTTCAGAGACAGTTCTTCGTGCTCTATCCATTTCTTGATGTAGAGGGAAACTCCACAACCCCTTCTTCCTTGCCTGTCTCTCCTGAATAGACTGTATCTATCAATAGAAACACTCCAGTCATGGGATTCATCCCACCAAGTTTCAGTAATGGTGACCAGATGATAGCTTTGCAGTAGCACGGTGGCTTCCAGCTCCTCTTACTTGTTGCCCAGGCTGTGTGCATTGGTGTAGAGGCACTTCAGCTGGGCTGTTGGCTGTGTTGCCTTCTTAGAGGAGATCGTCTTAGTTCATCTGGGGTACTTCCCTATTGTTTTCCCTCTTTTCTTGTACTCCCTCAGCATTCCCTTGCTTCAAGTATTCTACGATGTGCTGAGTACATTCCTGAGCAACAGGCTGAGGTCCCTCACTTGCACCCCATCTCTTTAACCTTGGCTTACCCTCCCAAAATCTTGTTGTGGGCAAGCCTGATGTTATCCCCCCCCCCTCCAATCTAGTTTAAAGCTTAAATTAAGAGCCCCACAAGTCCCTGTGCAAAGACCCTCTCCCCCTTTTGAGACAGGTGAATCCTATCTGAGGCTCGCAGGCCTGGTGCTATGAAAGCCTTCCTGTTGTCAAAAAAGCCAAAGTTGTGGCATGGCACCAGCCACGGAGCCATGTATTAATGGACTGCCCAGTTTTTTTTCTGTCAATGTCACTGTCCACAACTGGAACAATAGAAAAGATTATGGCCTGCGCTCCCAATTCTTTCACCAACTGTACCAAGGCCCTGAAGTCTCTTTTGATCGTCTTTGGACTACGCGTTGCAGCTTCTTCACTACCCACACGGAAGATCAGCAGTGGGTAGTAGTCTGAGGGCTTCACCAAGTTTCCTAGCAATGTCCTTTACCTGGGCCTCAGGGAGGCAGCAGACTTCCCTATGAGGTGGGTCTGTCTGACATATTGGACCCTCTATTCCCTTCAGGAGTGAGTCACCTGCAACTATCACCCATCTTTTCTTCATTACGGAGGTGGTCATGATGCAGCAAGTAGGCCTTTCTAACCTTGGTGAGACCTCTGGAGTGGATGAGCCATCTTCTGTATCATGAACTGATTCATCTAATGCATCCAGAGCTTCATGCCTGTTATGCCGAGTGATCTGAGGGGGTAAGGTGGGCAAGGAGGGGGTTCACCTGCCCACCTGAGTATAGACCTGCCTCTACTCACTCGTTTCCTTTGAGCAGCTGCCTGCAGCCTGGCAGGAGGAGGGGGAAGCAGTATTCCCTTGTTCCTGTCTTATTTCTGGTGTTTCTTCCTGTGCCTGTCCCAGTGAGGGCAGAGCCTGGTACCAGCAATCTCTTTCTCAGCCTCCCTCACGCTCCTTAACTGCTCCACTTCCTCTTTCAGCGCTGCCACCATGCTGAGCAGGTTGTCTGCCTGCTCACAGCTGTTCTCACCACTGTCACGGGCTAGCAGTGAGACTCCCTGCAGCCAGAGACCTGGTTGGCTACATGTTTCCGTGGAGGCTCCATCTGGGTGGCCGGATCAGATTTGGTGACAGCTGAGGAGCTGGCTTTCTGCCATCTGTGTACCATGGTTAAACCTTTCTGAGGAAAATGGTGACTACCAATCGAACTCCTCTGATCTACCTTCTCAGCTAGGAGGGTGACTGTGCCCTACCCCCATGCCTTGCCTGTGCAAATTTAGTTGTATATGATAGTAATACAGAATCACAGAATGGTTGAGGTTGGAAAGGACCCCTGGAGGTTATTTGGTCCAACCACCCTGCCTGAGCAGGGGCATTTAGAACCGGCTCTCCAGGACTGTGTCCACCTGGCTTTTAAATGTCTCCAGGAGGGAAATGCCACAACCTCCCTGGACAGCTTGTGCCAATGCTAGATCATCTTCTGCCAAATCTCGATCACCCTTACAGTAAAAAAGTGTTTCCTGATGTTTAGAGGGAACCTCGGGTGTTCCAGTGTGTGACCATTGTCTCCAGTCCTGTCACTGGGCACCACCGAGAAGAGCCTGGCTCCATCTTCTTTGCACCTTCCCTTCAGATACTTGTACACATTGATAAGGTTCCCCATGAGCCTGCTCCTCTCCAGGCTGAACAGCCCCAGCTTTCTCAGCCTCTCAGAGGAGAGATGCTTCCGTCCATTGATCATCTTTATGGCCCTTCATGGGACTCTCTCCAGTCTGCCCATGTGCCTCTGGTACTGGGGCATCCAGAAGTGGACCCAGCACTCCAGGTGTGTCCTTGCCAGTGCTGAGCAGAGGGGCTGGATCACTTCCCTCCACCAGCTGGCAATATTTTGCCTAATGCAGTCCAGGATATCATTTGCCTTCTTTGCAGCGTATAAAATACTTAAATACAATTAATGTTGTGCAGAAACATATGCAATAGACCATTTTTTGTCTACAGAACCAAAATAACTATAACTCATTGTACAATGCTTTGTGGGTCCAGTAAGGAAAGAAATGGTCTATGTATGGCACAGGTGCTGTACTGCTATAGTGAAATAATGTTGGTAGGTTTAGAAGTATTTTTTTTTGTTTGATAATTTTGTATTTCTGTAAGTGTTTTCACTGGTATGAATAGGTGATGTATCTTCTACAAAAAGTTTAAATTGAAAAATGTTGTGGGGTTATTTTTTCAAGTCTGCATGTAGTTACTCCTCCCCAGGTGCAGGACCTTGCACTTGCCCATCTGAACCTCATGAGGTTCCTCTGCCCAACTCTCCAGCCTGTCCAGGTCTTGCTGAATGGAAGCAGAGCCATATGGGGTATCAGTCACTCCTCCCAGTTTCGTATCATCAACAAACTTGCTGAGGCTACACTCTGTCTCTTCACCTGGGTCACTGATGAATAAATTGAATGAGATGGGGCCCTAGTACCGACCCCTGGGACCATCGCTAGCTACAGGCCTCCACCTAGACTCTGCGCTGGTGATCACAACCCCCTGAGCTCTGCTGTTCAGCCAGTTCTTGACCCACCTCACTGCCTGTTTGTCTAACCCCTGCTTCCTGAGCTTACCTGTGTGGATGCTATGGGAGACTGTGTCAGAAGCTTTGCTGAAGTCAGGGCAGACAACATCCACCATTGTCCCCTCATCCACCCCCAGCCAGACATGCCATCATAGAAAGCTATCAGATTGGTCAAGCATCATTTCCCCTTGGTGAATCCATGTTGACTATGCCTGATCACATAATACCTCCCATAATGAGGGTTGTCTTTTTTTTCCCAGATATCCTTCTGACCATACTTAGTTTATCTTACAGTTGATTTAAAGTCATGACATTTTTGACTTCAAATCAGGCACGTGGTTTCGCTCCCTTTTTTTTGCCGTTTTGTTTAAGCTGTGTATAACAGGGTTTGCAGTTCTCTCAACGTACAATCCTTTGAAGCAGTATAGCAGACAGCATAAAGAAGTAGCACAAATAAAAGCTTTGAGCAGTGTACCACTGAACAGAAACACTGGAAGATCTCAGAGAAAAATAGCAGGCAAGGAACGCATATTGTGCAGTGGTGGTGGTACCTGCTTGCTGTAGTGTGTGGAGCCAATGCCACCAATAATGTCATCCTCTGCTTGCGTAAGGAAAGGTCTATAAAAGTCACTGGGACTCTCTGGGTGTAGCAACACATGTATTTACTTGGAAAGCAATGCCAATTTGAGCAGTTCCTACTGTGGTACATCTGTGTTTACTATGCCATGAATTGAATTGGGGAACTGATATGTTGGAAAAATAATTTGGCAGACAGGTTTATTTTTAACTAGGGTCAGTTACAGTTGTTCAGTGGAGGGGCTGACACGCAGTGGGAATTACTGCTGTAGGTTGTAGTGAAAGGAGGGACGGGAGCTTGGTGCTGCTGTTTAAATAAATGTATGTGTAACTGTGCCCTTGGGCTCCACACCCAGGTTTTATGAGACTGGATAGGAGCTGGAATAGGGAAGTGGTTCTGTTTGTTAAATAATTAAAACTTGTTATGAGCAACTCAAGTGCAGATAATTTTGCTAACTAATAATTTTTTCCTTTCTGTTGAGTCATTCTGTTGGCTTGGAGTGATAATGAGTGGGTTTTCTGTTTCTTGTGGGCTTTTGGTTGTGGTTTTCTTTGGAGGGAGGTGCGGATGTGTACCAGCACTTTCAAAGCTGAAACTGGAAGGAATTGCTATTGCTTAATTAAATTTCTGTATAGGACTGGGAAAGTAGAAAAAGAGGGGGAAAACACAAGCCAGTGTTGCAGCCAAATTTTGGGGTATTCATATTGAGTTTTGCAGTTTCTTTCATTTTTAAGAACGTGTTAAGTTCATTTGCATAGTTCTTGCATTAAAGCAGTGAGGGACTGTGAGTGACTGTGAGTGACTAGCATTTCAGTTGCATGAATAGTTTCTTTGTATTTTCTTGAGAAATTGCATCACAGAGGATGAATTGTGCATGTGTGTTTGCTTTTATTCTAGAATAAATGTTGATTAAAATCTGAGAAGTGTTCTCAGAGGGGTCTGGTACCTGCAAAAGATTCATTCTTACAGTTTTGCTGATAACACTTGTTCTGGAGCTTATGTGTTCCTATTGTGTTGATCTAAAGCAATGAAGATAAACAGCTGTGCTTGCTAGCTGATGACTTACTCAGTAGTCCATGTAGTTAATGAAGCAGATAAATGAAAACACACTTTTTTTTTTTTTTTTTTTTGTACCGTATTGTATTTTCTTTGGTATTGAAATGTCTGTCAGCTTGTTGCCACTTGATACTTGCAGTTTATTGTATCATTTGTGACAGTATATGAATTCTGCAACATATTAGAGTAGTAAATAAGAGAAGTGTTTTGGACTGCCCAGTCTGCACCACCTCTTTATTTATAGTAGGTGTTTAACCATTATTTGTGTGTTTGGTTTGTGTGGGGTTTTTTGTGGGGTGTTTGGTTTTGTTTGCTTTTGTGTGTGTGGTGTTTTTTTTTTTTTTTTTTTTTTTTAAGATTTAAAACTGAAGTTTTTCTGATCTGCTTAAAAAAAGTCATGCAAAGGAGTTCTTAGTTTTTCTTTTGTGATGCTTTTACAGAGTTCAATAAATGTCACTTGCAATTTATTTTTTCCTCCTTACTCTTCAAATTTTCAATTTTGTTTTTCAGTTTGTATTCAGTTACTTGATTAATTTGAGAGTACCTTTCCGTTCATCCTATCTTAAAAAGTAAACAGCAAACACAATAGGAAAGAGAGCTGGGTATAACTCTGCAAAATACATTGTTGACTTAAGGAACTCAAAAATTCTGAAGAGCCTCAACTCTTCTGCCTTAATTCTCAGAAGTGACTGAAAGCCACACTGTTATTACAGAATGTAAAGATACCTGTTAAAAATTCAGCATGGCCATAGAAGATGGTGTTACATACTGGTAAATATTTTGTAAAGGAATGTGTGTTTTAGAGACCAGATGATGTTAACAGGCTGCAGCTACTTTGAAATGCTGGCATGTTGCATTATCTTCATATAGTGGCAGTTGTGCTTACTAAAATGTGGCTTTTCTTATAAAATATATTCAGGATCAGTTATGTTAAGATTTCTGTTAGTTCAATCTCATAACTTCATAGTGCGATAGCAACATGATGTATTATAGTATAGCTGATGTGGAATATCTACACTTAATATTAAGAACTAACAGGAAACCTTTGCATAGACAGCAAACTGGCATTGTTGGTAGATATTTTAAAAAGCACAGTATTTGTACCTGAAATTGAAGAGCCATATATTCAGTCTGATTATATTTTCCCATGAGAATATCATCTAGTGATTGTCAAGTGATGCAGGTTATTTAAAAATAAACCCCAAATTCAGTGAGCGTTCATTCTCTGCATCAGTCAGCGATAAGAAGAATGGTGTAAGAAAAAGCCCATAGCATCTGGTTGACATGCATTCTCAATCATTGTTTTTCTGTAATTATCTACAGTTTAAAGGAACAGGTGATAATAGCTATTGGCACCTTCTAGCATGAGTACTGTGACATCTTAGTTATCTATTTTAAGGGCTGAGTAGGGTTTTGGGAGGGTCATTGGGCCACATCTGTTCTACAGCTTTGTGTCAGTATGGAGCACAGGCAGAGTGAGAAATAGTTATTTTCAAAAGTTAGCATTTACTTACATTCCTGATAAAAATGAAGGCACTAGCCTTAAAAGGAATGATATACTTGACAGATTTCAGTAGAATTCTGTGAATTAGTTGAGAACTGTTGGAGTGTTTTTAATTCTGCGTGCTGTATTATCTCCCTGCAGATTAGAAGTAGCAAGCTCTCCCTGACAAACATATTTTTTCACAAGCTTTGTGATAAATAATTATTTGGCTATTTTCTGTACACCTTTATCCCTTTTTCTTCTGTGTTGGTTTGTTGTGGGTTGTTTGTTTGTTTTTTATCTCTTGCAAGAAGCTCTTAATTCATCCACTCTAACTTGTAAATTGCTGACAATGAGAAACTAATAGTAGTGCAGTTAGGAATAGTTGGTGGACAAAAGCCCGATGCTGTTAATTGTAGACTTAGCAGGCATTTCATATGTAGGAATTTGAGAAATAAAGAAAACATGGCATTCCTTTCATCTCTTTCCAAATGGAGGACTGTACTAGTTTGTTAGGCAAACTGTGTAAAGAGCTTAAGGGCCTGAATGTTTGACGAATAGCTCTAGCCTTCCACAGTAGAGAAAGGGCTATCTTTTTTTTTGTTTTGTTTTGTTTTTTAATGCGGAAGTATTCTGGTATGTGCCATCTAGTCCAGTGATGAACACCATTGCCTTTGTTTTGACAAAAGTAATGCATAACTTGACAATTAATATGTGTGATCTTAGTGCTAAAGGTCTTAGTTGTATATTGTAGAAACTGTGCAGCAGTCTTAATGAAGAATGTCAACATCTGAAGAGTAGTAACTTCTGATTGACAGGCAAGAGAATATTGCATGTTCTGCCATCTAGTGTGCATCAGTCAGCCCCTTCTCTAGTTTTGCCGCTCGCTTGTTCTAATTGGACTTCAGATGTGTAAGAATATATGGATCAAGTTAGATCAGAGTTTTGAATTGTAAATGCTATTGGGCATATTCCTGGGTTAAAATATCTAAGGTACATTGTCTGTATTATTTATAATAATCATTATGAATTGATCATGTTTTAGATACTTCAAATATATAGACTCTGTCTATACCTGAATATGGTTTTATGTTTTCTTGCAGCTAACAGAAGACGAAATTGCAACTATTCTGAAATCTACTCTTAAAGGACTTGAATACTTGCACTTTATGAGAAAAATACATAGAGATATAAAGGCTGGAAATATTCTTCTTAACACTGAGGGACATGCAAAATTAGCTGATTTTGGTGTGGCTGGACAGTTAACAGTAAGTACCTGTGGAAAGATCACTTCAAAATGCCTTAGTGCGCCTAACCATGTTCTTTTACTTTTGTCTTTTTTTTTGGCCTTAAGTTTTGTGTCTGAGGAGTGACTAGTGGTAGTGGTAGAGCTAACTTCTTTATCATGATGAGTGTTTAAGGTATTGGAAGGGTATTTAGTTTTTAGTTGTTTATTTTTGTAACCCTGTGTACTTCAGGTGCCTGCTGATCCCACTTTTGAACTTTTGTTTGAGGTTTATGATCATTGTCACCTGTTTGGCCTCTGTAGTCTGACGGGCTTCATCTGTTTGGTCTTAATTGGAAGTCACTGCCATTTTACCTTTGGGTGGCTAATTTAACTTTTAAATATCAAATTAATATCAAAAGTATCTGCAAATGAACATACCCATTTTAATTGCATAAATAATATAATTACAGGACACAATGGCAAAACGTAATACTGTTATAGGAACTCCATTTTGGATGGCTCCTGAAGTAATACAAGAAATTGGCTATAACTGTGTGGCAGACATCTGGTCCCTTGGTATCACTTCAATAGAAATGGCTGAAGGAAAGCCTCCGTACGCTGATATTCATCCAATGAGGGTAAGTGTGTGGAGGTGCTTTCTTATTTGTTGCATTAAAAAAAACAAACCAAACCAAAACCCGAAAAAAACCCCAAAACCAATCAAAACCAACAAAACCCCACAAAAACCCCAAACCAACTTAAAAACCTAATACTGGAATCATAAAACTGTAGGTTTATGGACAAAGATTTAAGATTAAAGATTTTTACTTGCTGTCTTGCTTCTTATTTACTGTAGTTTGCCTATGTTTTAACAAGTCCCTGTAAGGTTTCAGAATGCTTTTATCTGTACTTGAGAGAGGACTAAGCAATAAGTGCTTAATTGACTTGAAGGCAACATACAGAGCCTATTCCACCTGCATTTGCACTTGGAGAGTGCCAAAACCGACAGACCATCCTCCTTTGAAAGAGAGTTCTGAAGTAAAGATGACCTAAAGAAGGGTTCGGAATTGTCCTGTGTGAGCACTGGTAATATTAGTAACCCCTGACAGTTTTTATTTATTACTGAATCTTAAAGTCT
Source organism: Podiceps cristatus (assembly GCA_000699545.1). Lineage (NCBI taxonomy): Eukaryota > Metazoa > Chordata > Aves > Podicipediformes > Podicipedidae > Podiceps > Podiceps cristatus. Next base: position 25,573 of record KL262106.1, on the reverse strand, counting down.
GTTATTGAATTAGTTTTACCTTTTATTATGCAAAATGTAATAGAATTAGTTGCTTTATGAGAAGTAACAGTTGTAATGGAATTACTTGGAGGTATTCATGGGGAACTGTGTTTATCTAGGACTGACTGTTGCCACTGTTAGTCATGCTTTTTATTTTTTTGAAATGAGCTATAGAATAGCTACACTGATTGCACTGAGCATCGAATACTGTGTTCTTGAATTGTTTGTATCTAAAGTCCATTTGGTGTTAAGTTTTAGTGGTGGTGTGGGTTTTTTTTTTTTGGTTTTTGTTTTTTTTAAATCTTCGTGATTTGCTACAAAAGTGGCATGCATACTAAATTATTCTATTCAGTTTTCTTTTGCTGGTGCCTCATATATCAGGATCTTAATATAAGGAAGCCACCACTGTTGAAAGAGAAGGTACTGTTCATGTATGATTACTGTAAGGTGATACATATATGAGTTCAAGTATTTTTAGTGCTGTTGGGTTCTCAATTTTTGTTTGTGTATGCTTTTTGGAGCAGAGATGTTTCCTGAGTTTTTATGGCAATGTGCAAGCTTAAAGCTAGTGGGTGTTTTGCAATTAGAAGCATTACATAATTTTGGAAACAAAGCTTAGTAATTTTCCTGCACCATATTTTTTCCTGGGTAATTAAGTATTTTAAAGTTACTGTTCAACTGGTTTAAAGTACTGAGATGAAAGCTGAGAACCAAGTAAGTATCTCTGAAGCTTGTTTTCGATGGGAATTTAATTTAAGGTGAATTGACAATTAAAACAATATTTTGAAAAACTATTGATTACAAATTAAATACATTTGCTCATGATGGGGGTTTTGATTGTACTTTTAATGAAAATATCTTAATTACATCTGAGTTCATTTTAACATTATATGTAGTTGCACTAGCTGTTGAAAGGTGAGGACTACACTGTCAGAGAGAATTTTTAATACACGTGACAATAGCTACTTATAAATCAAAGGTCACTGAGTTTGAAAGCTCGTGAATCTGTTTAATTCTTGTAATCAAATGAATGTTATCAAAGGCCAAAGTAATTTAACACAACAATTCTAGATTACATAGAACATGTGTTCTTGTTAATAAATTACGTTATAGTTTTTAGGGGCTTGTATGCAGTTAGTACTCTTTTGTATATTTGATACCTACAGTTTTTCTTAATTTTTATTAGTGAGTTGTTACAGTGGTTAACAAGGAATACACAGATTTAAGTTGCAATAGTTTTCCCAGTGTCATATGATACAGCTTCATAGGACTTCTGGACATATGTAGCTGCTTTCCTACTTTGTTTTGGTTATGGCACAGAATTGATACAGGCAAGCATGAAAGCTTGGGTGAATTTTCATTGCTTTTTCTAGATGTTGCTGGAGTTCTGTGGTATTTATGTAAGGCACAATTTTGTTACTTGGGAATGCATGTTGAAATTACCATGTGTACTATTTTGCTGTAGGCTGGTTGGCACTACCACAAAGGTAATGCACTGCCAGTAGGCCATTTCCTTGTCAACTGCATTTACAACTTAATAGAAATATTACATGACTTCTTTAAACAAGTGTTTTGGCAGAGAGGAAATAGCAGATTCCATGCAAACAAGCATAGCTTCCTCTGCTTAACCACACTCTAGCTGCTCCGAAGAATTGTACTAGTTTCAGCTGGGAAAGAATGAGAAGTGGGGGGTGCAAAATGGAATTTCATGTGAGGGGAATAACAGCAGGTTTTTTCTGGTTTAGTATATTTGACTGTGTAAGTGTCATGAATGCCATTTCCCTTGTTTCTGCTGCAAATCTGAGTTCAACAGAACCTGCAGTAGTCATACTTGGTTTGAGGTTCAAAGGTCAAGACCCTTTGCCAGCTCAGTAAGTCTAATGCTTTATTCAGGTAAGAATTACAGAATGCCTCACATACTCTGAAATGTCAGAGTCCTCTCATGCTTTTGCTAATGATGGAAAGTGAAACTTTGGTATTTTCTCTGAGTTTTCATCAAAGGAGAAGTGTTTTCAAGTAGTTTTAAAGGAGGTAAAAATACAGACGTTCTCAAGGTCGCCCTATAAAACATGGTGATACAGCCACTAGAAATAGCAAGGAATTTGCTGATAAGTCAAAAATCACTCAAACCTAGTTAACCCATCCAGCAGGGCTACAAGCGTGTTAGTCAGTGCAGCAGCCAGGGTTAATATGGCTAACATTGTTTGCATCAGCCTGCGATTGCTCCGCTGGGGTGAGTGGTTAGGAATTTCTAGTGGAGCTAATTAAAGGGGGCTTCAGTCTGGTTCTAGAGCAAGACTCGAGCTCCGACTCTGAAATTGCAGAGGTATGTTTTAACAGCTGTGTTCCCCTTTGACTGCAGTCTGTATGCTGTCCTGTTCTGATGGAGTATTTATGTCCTATCACTGTCTGAATTTAATTCAAACCATTAACTGCTTAGTTCAGTCTCTCCATGATATGTAATATCTGTCTCTATTATTTCTTTTTGTTTCTAAATTACTTTTTTTTTTTTTTAAATTATTCTATAGTAGAAACATAAAAGTTGGCACTGCTTTGCCATAGTAGTTGTGATTTTGCCTTTTCGTAAAAATTGGTAACATACTTTTGAAATACCTTCTGTGTTTGCAAATCAAACCATGATCTCAAATCCGTCATGTAAAAGAGTTGTTTCTGGTGGAAGATCCTTTAAGCTGCAGTTTTTACTTGATCATAATCCACCTACTGCTGATAATTTGCTTTGTTAACAAGTAGATTAACAACACTTGGCCGTAAAACTAGCCTTAAACCTTAAGAATGGCAGTTTTTTGAGGTCCTTTCTCTAGGACCACCCTTATCACAAACTTTCTTTATATTCATACAATGACATGATCACTTACTGCTGCGAGGCTGTGATTTTTTTTTTTTTACGATGGATTTAAGGCAATATAAGCATGCACTGCTGGTTATAAAGGCAGCCTATCCTTAGCAAGGAGTTCCTTACCTTTCTGTTAAGCAAACATTAGCATTTTTGTGGCCTCACGTGGAGTTGGACAAAAAACCTGATGCTCTGAAAGGTAAACCTGACAGAAACTTCATAGAAGTGAGCCAGAGCGTTGTAGGAGCATGTAGATGGACAGGGAAAGTGGGTTGAGTGGAGTTACTGACTGTGGCCACAGTCATGCACTGAACCTTGTAGAGCAGCTGTAAAACTGCAACCTGCATTTTATTTGCTCTTCTTTGCAAGTCCAACACTGCTGACAGGATGGTGTGCTTCAGATGAATGCTGGTAGCTGTCTTACAAGAAAAGCCCCAAACTCTGTTCTTTCGTGCTTATCAGGCAGCTGCAATAGTTCACGTTGCTGTGGTATGGAAGAAACTGGTGGTAGATGCGTTTTTAACACTTCACAGTATTGGCCTTTGTTTCTTTATGGTGAGGTTTGTTGGAAATGGACATGTGGGCATCACATGTTCTGCAGTGAATTAGAGGAAGCCAATTTGAACTGCTTCCATTTGCCTTAAGTCCAATCATGATATTTATTTTTCCATGGCACGCACCCAGATTATCCATGCCTCCTGCTTAGCCTGTGTCATTTCCACCCTGGGGTAATCTGTTTGTAATAACCTTTTATTCCTGATGTATCTTATAACAATCTATCATTTCCCAGTCTTTTATTCTCTGCATATTGCATTAAAGCTGGAGACTGAAGTGAGAATTATTGCTGTGTAAAACTGCAAGAACCAAGGAAGGTGCCATGTTGAGCATTGCTGTTTGATTGAGACCAGTTTTTCAGTCATTGAGAAGATGGTTTCCTTTATGCCTATGTGCCAGAAGATGAGGAGAGGGAAAAAGTAAAACCACTTCTGGTGATGTCAGATGTTATTCTGTATAGTCACTCTTGCATTTGTTCTCTCCAACAGATGGAATTTTCATCAGTTTCTATTCTTTTCTTTGAGACTTCACCTATCTTATCTCAGTATTACTGCTTTTAATTTAGAGTAGGTTTATAAGAGTGTATTATATGGTTTTCTTAGTTTAGTGCTTTTGCTTATCTTTTTAAAGACTTTGAGTTAACTTCTAAAAATCCTTTTCCTTTTAAGAACTTTCTATGAGAGACTTTTTTTAAATTTGTAACTTGAGATTTTTGTCTGCTGTTTCTAGATTGAGTGAACTAATATTTAAAGAGATTAAAAATACAGATTTTTGATTGTACATTACTGTTTATTATTTTACTACCTCTTCAAATTCTTGTGGAAGAATGACAGTGAGCTGTGGTAAGACTCACTGAGTGTGATTCTTGAGGGAGGTCATAGTTGTTAAATATTTCTGTCGTGTAATCTGTTATGATAGTTCCCCTACAATTAAATAGCCTATATGCTTTTAAGTGACGTAAAGTATTAAGATTATTTTAAAATAGTTAAGTCTTGAAAAAAAGCATGCGAGGCCCTAACGCGTACAGTTCTTTGTGTGGTAGGAAAGCATATAGTTAAAAGAACGCAAAACCTCATTTCTCCTTCCTCTGATCTCCCATTGTGTCTTGTCTGTCTTAAAAAAATCTGATTTCTCAAGACAGGATTTGAGTGTGCGTTGTCTTACACAATACTATATTCATTCTTAAGCCTTAAATAATAAATGATGATATACTATATAGTGTATGTTTTCAGGGGGGCGGATCTAAGAGACTGATGTGACATGGTTGAGGCAGTAGACAGGAATGGGAGAAGCATGTTTCTTGCCGCAAGCTTCCCAAAGAGCTGTTGAGAGACCTTTAGACCTCTCTAGGCTTTAAATGGAGTTTTTGCATTTGCTTTAAACTTACCAAAATGCAGCAACGGCTGCAAAGGAGTGGTATTCCTACCTGTTTGCATGCATTTTCATCACCCATTTCTGTTGGAATGAACATTTAGGTGGCAATATGATGAGCTGGATCATCCATCTGAAAACTAACCAAGTAACAAGAAGTAGCTTTCACTGCTGCTGTTAACATTGTGCTTTGGACTAAGTGGGGACGAAAATGTATAGCCGGAACCAGTAGGAGAATCGGGTCATTCCTTTTTGGGGGTCAGCCAAGTTGGTGCTGAGGTTGACTTAAAGTAATTACAAAACCAGAGTCTCAGCTGTCTGATTGTAAATGTGTTATGATTAAAATTTAGTAATTATTTAAGGAAGCACCTGTGTACATAAATACATCAAAGGTCGTAATGTATCCAGATACTGTCGTGCTAGGGAGCTATAGTTGTAGGTGTAGTACTGCCGTGCTGGTTTTGCTGCTCTGGATTTCATTTATGTTTTGAATGCAGAGAGAGTCTGAGGGGAAGGAAAGAGATTGCTCTTCCTTTTGCTGATAGACTACTAAGTGTCTGCAGGCTGTGGAGCTTCTCTGGAGATGGCTCTTACAAATGCCTATTGTAAGAGACAAAGTGGCTTTTTTTGTAGCCTGTCCTACCTGTCCTTTGGACTTCTTCTAGTCAGGCCTATAAATAAAATGAGATGGGGTTCTAGACCTTTCATGGGTGTCCCCCCCACAAAGCCCCCTTTTCCACCTCATCTGTTCATTCATCTTTAAATGCTATTGCCATGATATAGCTGAACTTTGTGGGGTAAGCTTCCAGTGGCCTTCAGTTCCTGTGCAGCTGAAGGCAGGTGTTGCTTCATAATATGTTGACCTCTGTGGTACTATTTACAGCCAGAATTTCAAATAGGTGTTACAACTTTTTTTTTTTTTTTTTTTTTCCCCTGAAGAAAAAAGCACAATTAATATCAGACAGTATTTGTCTAACAGGAAATAAAGTATGTTCTCTATATAAATTGGGGGGGGGGGGGGCAGAAATCAGTGTCAAAGGAGTTGCCCCTGTGAGAAATGCAGTTTCACTGTGAGAAATGCAGCCCTATATGGTAATAGGATATGTAGCATTTTTCCTTTGAGACAATAGTAATATTATGTGGTTCAAAACAGTTGCATCTATACTAATAGCAATGCTGATCTGGGAAGTCAATCTTTGGTAATTTTCTTTTTTTGTTCGACAAATTTCTTTTCAGGGTTGAGCTCTAAGGAAGTGTGTTTTATTTTATTTAAGACTTCTTAAAAAAGAAAGCTTTAATTTTTCATTTAAATATGCTGCTAGTTCAAATCAGTAAGCAGTCTGTCCACCTGCTCTGATCAAACTGTGAATTGTTGTATGGTAATTTTTTGTATTAATAAAAACCAACAACAAATAAAACCCAAAAACCCCACAAAACCAACAACAAACAAACCCCCAAAAAACAGATTAAGAGACTTCTTTGAACAGTACACTTAAAAAAAAAAAAAAAAAAAGAAATGACAAATGCTTTTTCATCCAAGATTTATTTTACTTGTAAAAATAAACATAGGATTGATTGATTTATTTTTAACCTTGAAGAATGATCAGCGTTTATAGCGTGTGAACAGACCTCTTTTACCTGAGCTGCTTTTGATGTGGTAAGTTATTGCTGAGGTGCAGGCCAGTTCCTAGCACCCTGTTCACGACTAGACTCCTTTCAACAAGGCTTCTGGAATTGAGAGATAATAAATGTTGGGAAAATTAAAATAAGTAATTGTGTACATTTGAGCTTGCACATCTGTGCGCATTCCATTTTTTTGTGAGCAAATAGCTGAAGTGCGTACCTAAATGAGGTATTTGCATAGACTTTGCTTGAACCTTAATATCTGCATATTAGATGTGCTGATCACCAGGAGAACTGCTCTTTCTGGGAGTTAAGATGCCAGTTAGCGCTTGCTGTAATTGTAATAAGAGTTGGATTTGGTTGCTTATTTTGTCAGCATTCTTTAATAGGTATGTAAAAGCAAGTTTGCTACAGTTGTTATATGTAACTTAACTTGAGGAAATACATTTTAAAATTTTCTGGAATGTGATTAAGGCACCTATTAACTATTGCAGCAATGTCGTTTTTACTAGGTGAAAAGAGCCAGTTTTTAGGTACTTGGTTGAGTTCTTTTTAGCAATGGATTGAAACCAAGTGAAGTGCAAACTGTGGTCCTACAGAAAAAACATTGTCAAAGTTGCACCAGTAGGCTCATGGGCAAACTGCCCATAGGGCTGCAGAGATCCTGCTCTATAGATTTTTTTTTTTTTTTAATATATGCCAAGATATATATGGATCTCCAAACTTAAAGTTACGATTTATGATTATAGTTAAAATGTTCTCAGTGTTTGCTTATGTATGTAGGGTGATCTAGGGAGGGTTCAGCTGCTTTCTTCCTTAGGCTCCTATTATTTGTGGAAATGCTAGGAATAGGTACAGGCATAGTACCCTTTGAACGTAACTTCTTTTTTAGTATTTAATGCCTGCAGGATTCATGGCGGAAGTGAATTTCAAAAGGATTTCATTTGCTTATTTGCTTGTGATCAGCCCTTCTATAGACTCGCTGTAGAGGAGACAGTGGGGAATATTCTGATGAGTGAGGAGGTCAACCCAGGCAAATGCCCACAGTGTATAGTCTGGTTTCTTGTGATATAGAAATACAATTTCTTCCCGTTTTTCCGCATGTCTACCATAGAATTTTAATGGAAGTTCCTGTATATCAAGCATAGCTTATCCAAAAAAGATAAGCAGGGTAAAAGAAACGTGAGTTGTCCTCAGATATTGAAGACAAGTTTAGAGTTGTCTGGTTGCACAACATAGGAAAAAAGTCTGTGATATTTTACTTATTTTCTCAAACTGCAATTGATAAGTCATTGCTTTACTTTACCAGATTCAGTTACATGTATTGAGTCTCCTAGAGAGTGATGTACTAGCATGGCAGCATCCAGTTTCCAAGACTGGACAGCTTGCTATGCAAAGTGATATTATGCTTAACATCAGCCCATTTCATGTGGAAATGAGAATTTTTTGTAATACTATTGTGAAAGCAAGATAGGAAAAATACCATTTATCCTCTGGCAAAACTTACAGACGATAAAAATTTTCTGCCTACTACTCCAAGGAACTTCTTTAAGAGGTTTAGCCACATTGCTTTATCAAGAGCCCGTACTCCCTTCTTCCCACAGAAAAGATTGACAGATCTCTCTGGTTTGTGGGACTCTTGAGGGTACAAACCATATAAAAGACTAGATGCATACAGTAGTTTAGTTTTCCCTGGAGATTCACAAAGGACTGCAGAACTGGCTTGATAATCTCGTTTCTTTTGATTAAGATACTACCTTGTCAGTATCTGGCTCTTCATAGGAAAAATGACATAGAGCAGGATGTAAGGAGCAGATGACAGTAAAATATGGGGATAATGACATACAGAGCTGGGTTGAGTTCAGCTTTTGAAATCCAGAAGATGCTACTGAGGCAGGACAAGGGAAAATGTGAAGTCTGGAAGAAAAGCTCACTAATGAGAGGAAATCTATGCTCTATAAAGGTTCCCATTCATTCATAATTGTTTGTCTAATCAGCATAGAATGATATGACATTAGCATTGATATGTACTATGAAAACATTAGGTTACTTGAGGGGTGTGTAAGACGATAAATCAAAGGATGACAAGGCCCTATTCCCATCCACATTAAAACTTTTGGAAAGTCTAAAATCTTATACATGTAATTAAAACGCTAGGTATTGCTTTTCTTATCTGCTCTTCTTTTTTCTTGTATCTCTAACTTGTTTTTCCCTTCAGTGAAGAGGTGCCTTGAAAGTTCACATAGTAAAGCTGTTGCAATATGAATAAAGTGCAGTTGAAAGTATATGTGGTTATAGAATCTAGCATAAATGTTTCATTGTGGTTTGGAGAATGCATCTTCACTCCTTCATATCACTACCTCATCTTTTTTGAGACTAAATAATATGTTTATTACTGTTAGAAGTATACATTTTTTTTTATGATAGGTTCGTTCGTCACATATGTGTGCAAAAAGGAAATGTTAATCTGTCATGTGTAATAAAGTAGCAGAAGTGGAGAATATTTGAAATTTGGACTGGAACTGGAGTTTAATTTGAATTAAATGGAAAACATTTATTTTGTGCTTGTAAATGAGGATTTAATTAAAATTAAATTAGTTCATCTTTTTAGACTTATCCCTGAATAGGAAATTTGAAACATACTTCAGTTGATGGTTGGTTTTCTCTGACTTTGATTAATCACTTTCAAAGTAAGTGGAGGATCAGTACAGTAATTTCATAATTACACACAAGTGAGTTCACTTGAAACTTCAACTAAAATAACTGTAAAGGAAGTTTGATGTTGGTTAGTTTCGTATAATGCTGTGTATCTTTTGTGTATGATTGAGATTCTTAGAAGTGCTAATCTGAAAAAAGAACTGTACCATGATACTACCCATTTGTTTGCAAGATACTTTAATAGGAAAATGTTTGACCTGGGAATATTATTTTTCAAAGACATTGGAACAGTAAACAGAGGCTGAATGAAGCCATGAAATTGATGGGAGGATTCTTGATGACTTCAAGTAAGCGTTGCATCAAGCCCTACATCTGTAAGCATTGTTAAAGATTATTTGATAGAACTGTTAACATGGGTACAGCCAGGAATATATTCAACAAACATAGCACAGCATAGCTTAATGTTATTCTCTATTGCTGAGCTGGCTACTTTCTCCCTGGACAAATGTTAAAAACAAACATGCAAACAACCCCCCACCCAAAAGCTCATTCAGAAGTTTTAAATAGCTATAGATCTGCGCATTTGTGATGTTAGTAAAACTGTAAACATAGATCAAAGTGCAAAGCAAAACTGCTTTGCAACTTGAAAATCCTAAGAAAATTTTATTTGAAAAGGCAATTGGTAGGAAATCATCAAGATGCATTAAAACTAGAATCACAATTTTAATGTTACAAGACTTTTTTATTAATTAACTTTACAGACGTTCTTATTTTAAAAAGCCTTTCCATCATTTGTACACATCATTGTACGCTGAATTTATGCAATTTCTTTTTAACTTGCACTATGCACTTGGAAAATTATTCAGCCAGGCATTTATGCACAGGCTTACAAGAACTCCTTTTACTAAAAATTCTACAATAACCTTCAGGATATTGTAAAATATACCACAGATTTCAAAACTTTTGAGTGAAGAGCTATATATATATTTACTACAGATGCTTCTATTTCTTTTTATTTCTATCATCTTTCAAGTTCCAGAATTAACACAAAATATACAAGGTTAATTTTTATTCAGAGGTCTGGCAGCTAGCTTTATTGAAGAGGAGGGAATTTGTGTATGGCTTTTAATTGAAGCAGGTCTGTTTGGATTTTTGTATGTGACTAGTGTCTTGTTAAGCCAAAAAAGAACTCAGTAAATAATTTTAAGAGTTTCTTGGAAGCTTGAATCAATGCTGCTTCCCCCCCCCCTTCCCCCCCTTAAACTTTGACATGTTTTCTGTCAGTATAGCTAGCTAGCATAGACTTGGAGGAAATGCTTTAAAGAGACTTGACTACTATAGCGCCAAATTCTTGACACATTATTACACTTTTTAAAAGCAAAAGTGTATTTACTCGGCTTTTATATTTATTTGATTTTTAATCATGTGGGAGAATACCACAATCAGATTAGGAGGAAAATATTAAGCTTCTATTGCTACTTATTTTAAGATTTTTAAATGCTTTAAGTCTATACTGGGTGTTTACTTTGTAAAAAAAATGTAAAAAATTGCTTAGATTGAGAGGAAGGTAAAATTTGGAACACAGAAAGCTTATTAAGACTGTATGTACCGTGTTTCTGTCTTGGTATTATATTGCCTTAAAATGTACACTAGGTCATTTTTGAAGAGGATGATACATATTTAATGGAAGAAATTTATTTAAAAGAGGAAGGGTTGCCAATCAGTCTAAATTTGTTTCAGTTTAAACTTGATGGTCTAAAGACAACTTATAATCCTTTTCTTGTTATAAAGTATTGTCAAATTTGTAGTAGTATCAGTTAAAAGGTTTATGGAAACTTTGTTTTAAGGTGGTTTAAAATAGAACTAAATCTTTAATTTGTATTTGATGGCACCTGTTTTCATTTTGTTTCCCCGGCAACACCAGTGGTATCAAAAATTGCCCGTAGACCACCCTGGTTTTAGAGAAGAATGAAACCAGCCTGTCTTTTTCATCTCAGCCTTTTATTATACTGGCTAAATACTTAAAGCTCTAACAAACCATCGGTAGTTTGTAAATGAACTTGAATGATGTGTGTATGCAATTTGTGATTTTTGTATTAGAATTTTCTGTATTAATGTCAGTTTGTGTTGTTACATTATTTTCAAAATACATTGAGAGACTATATAGGACGTATCTTTGATATCCCATGGCAGAAAAAGCTGTACTTTTCTACCTGCAGAAAAGTGTAGAGTAAAAGTTCATGGTTTTTAGATAGTGTGGTCTGTTTTTAAAGCTGTGTGGATCCAAATTTTTATTCCAGATGTAATTCCTCATTATTGGCATTCCCATGGGAAAGGAATAAAGTCAAGACAAATGTTACCTCCAGATTTCTTCTTTATTCTGGGCTTCTTTATCATTTGTGACAATTCACATTGATTATGAAGATTATACATGTGACATTCCAAACATCTCAAATTTTAATGCATTATCAGTTTCTAGTTTGTGTTTCAGAAAAGCAAACATGGACAAAATTCTTGGAAGTACTGCTTAGTGTAACCTGCCTACCTGAAAAACTCTACCAACAAAAGCCTCTTCTGCAGAGTATATTTCTAAACTCCTTTCTATACTGTTGATGATAATAAACCCCAAATGTTAGTGTTCTGGTGGAGCAAAACAGAAATAACAAGAGAACTTCTGATTTATAGTGAGAATTAAAGAAACACTGGGGAGTTTAGGAAGTTTCAGGTGTGTTACATTTTCCATTCTCCTGCAGAATCTGAGAATAGTTTTGGAAGATAATGAAGTGATCTGTTCTCAGAAGACTATTTTAGTGGGGGGACGTTGGATGGAATTCAAGGGAGCCTATGATGGCCCCTCCGGGACTTCCCAGCATCCTGGTGCCATGACCGTAGTCCTGGCAATAGAGGTGGCAGCCCAATATTCTTGCTGCTGCTGCTTGTTTTTTCATGCTATGAACGTTTACATAGGGAAATGTAAAACAAGGAGCATTAGCAAGCACGAGATTTATGGGCAAACTAACATGTATGTGTTGAAAAAGTGTTATCTGTTTCAACTGGGATGTTCCTTAAGAAAAGTAATAATCATCAACTCCGACCTTGGGACAGAGGGCACGTCTACATTGGGCAGGTACATATGGACACAGTGAGCTTTGCCCGTACTGTCCTCCTTTTACTTTTCTCTGGGAGTTTCTCCAGAGCAGCTGTGTATGCATTTTAAATACTTTGTCAGAGAGGGAGGAACGTTACTCCATCTTGCTTTTTGTTTGTTTCTCTGAATAATATAACTAATTTATGCAGACTCTATTTTTTGATATTCAGAAGCAGTAAGCATTTGATTTTTGGGGATGAAAATGAGCATGTATAAGCTTCTAATTTTTAAAACAAACTGAAAGAGGAACTTTAAGGAATACAATGTTGTTAAACAGTCACATTAATTGAATTATGTAGAGAGATCAGTACAAATTTTCTTACAAGTTAATCCTTCTTGCATTTATGTGAATTGTCACCTGAATAGTGCAATTGCATCTGGAGCAACTGGATGCAGTGCTACTTTCTTGGTGTGAAAGTATGTGGAGTAGCTAGAAGGTTCTTGCTAGACTGGAAATACTACAGTAAGCTGAGAGTGCTAGAGAAAGGCCTCATTGCCGTAAGCCTGGATGAACCGTAGGACACGCTAAAAGCCAAAGGGCATGTCTGTCTGGGCAGGTGATGAGAAGTTGATGGGTGCTCAGACAGAAGTGCTCTCGGCAGGCAGTACGTGACTTGGCTCCAGCTCAGAAGCCATACACTGTGCTATCGCGCATCTGTATCTGAAGTAACATACCTGGCCTCTGAGCTTGTTTACATGTTTGCTTTTCTCTGTGTAAAAATGCCCGCTGTTCTGGGCTGTAGTTATAATCTTTAACACTGGATTCATTCATAGTGCCTGGACTGAGTGTGGGCACAGAAGCGTATTTCTCTAAGTGGTTAGAGCATACGCTGCAGTATTTCTGCTGCTGGCTTGTTGACTTTATGCCAGGTGAGGGTAGATTAAGATTTGATTCAGCATAAAGTTATCTGATAGGAAGTTTAACCTATTAAATTGCTTTTATAAATTAACTTACTGAAGGAGAGAGTGTATTCTGTTGCAGTGTTTCTGATCTGGCATTTGGATTCCTAAAGCTGCTTTAGTGTTGTCTGAAAGGAGCCTCGATAAAAATCAATTGGGTTAACATGCCTGTAATATGGCTACACAGCACAAACATGACTGTAATACTGACAGACATGTCTATGCTGTTTTATCTAGCATTTGTCTTGATAGCAATTATTATGTGGCAGAACAGCAGTATGGGACAACTGGTGAACGGACGTGGACAAACTTACTCAAAGAACACAGAAGATACTGCCGCAACTTGATTCCATCTACTCTAGCTATACCAGAATGGCACAGTCACACCCTCATTTGCAACCTTTGTCATCCAGGGTTCTCTGGAAAACTTTCACAAAATGGCTGTAACTTAAGACAAAAACTCTCTGTTTGAACTGTATAAAGAGAAATTTAAAATACTTCCTCAAATAAAAAAAAAAAAAAGAGCTTTCAGAAAAATCATTGAGAAAATAATCACAAACTTTAAACACCTTCACTATCTTTTTCTCCCAACTTAATAAAAGTGTAAAATATAACCAGCTCAGCTTGCTACCATGGAAGGGAACTCCCCTAAGGTGTGTCTGGATTTTTGCACCTAGTGTTTTATGATCTCTTGTGCTTGTCTTGCCTGATAACTTGTCTGGTATTGTCATCCAAATTTCTTATTTGATAGAAAGTGCCTGCTTTTTTTTTTGAGATGGTAGTAATTTTCTACCAAAATAATGAGTTCAGTTCATTTAATGCTGTTAGAGAAGCACTGGAGGAATGGGAAGCATGGGATGGGAAGAGTAGTCTCCCTTTTCTGTGGTAAGAAGCTGTTACATCAGCATAATTGTATCGCGTTAGCTATGTTGACACAGCTGTTTTTTGAACAGTGTTGTAAATTATTTCATTGATGTGATATTGGTTGGGGGGGGAGAAAACGCCAAAAAACAAACAACAACAAAAATACCCCCCAAACCAAACAAAAAACAACCCTAGGACTTTCTGGAGGAAGAACTTTACCTTAGTGTACATAACATAAAAATCCGCAGATGGAAGATTTGTTGAGAAACTGCTCCCAAGAAGCCAGTCTGTCTTTCTTGGCTGTCTTGAAATGTTTTGGACATACAGATGATTATATTTAACGATTCCCAGAGCTACCAAATGACCATGTATATTGAGTGGTTTTGAAATACCTGAGCTCACAATAGTACTGACTTCCAAATGAATTGAAGAATTACATAGAGTTACATGTTTGTATTTATAGTATTTGAAGTGTTGGATGGAAAAAACTAAAAACTGGGGGAAGAAGTGGTCTGATGTCTCTTTTGAGATTCATCAGTCATTTTGATTGAAAGCCTCTGGTGTTCCTTGCCCAGTCAAAGAAACAAGGAGGAGATAACTACATTCTTGTCTAAATTTAATCCCGCCCTGTATTTCTGAATCATGCAGAACATTTAAATTACTTAACAACACATTTGTCACTGTTCACAAAAGCTGTTCTCATTAGACCTGCTTTTGCTTGTTTGCTCTTAGACTTTGATTTATGCAAGAGGGGGTCAAAGCAGGCTGTTGCCCTTTCACGTTACATTTGTCATGTATTGCATATGTGTGTTCTTAAAACACGATGCAGTTACAAGCATCCTCTTCGCATCAAAACTATATCTGTTTCTGATTCATCTGCATCTTGAAAGTGTTTTGTCGGTAGATTAAGTCATCCCTGTGATTATTATTTTTTACATCTGTGGTTGACAGGTGATTTAGAGAAGCCTGTTTGGTCTGTATTTAGGCATGATTTGCTGTCAGCAAATGGTAATCATACAAATCAATTTCCTTGTATTTGAAAAAAAAAAAAAAGAGAATCAGTATTTGGTGCCCTTGGTGGTTATTAATGCTGACATTAGGTTAAGTACAGATATGCAGGAAATAACGTTTTCATGAAAACAGTCTCCCCCTTCATTTTTGTTTCCTTTTCTTTATCACCTCTTCCTTTGTAAATGTTAAGCTTTTAATGTAACTGCAGAGCAATTATGTTTCCAAAGAATAATGTCTGAACTGTGATGTTAACTTCAGATTTGGGGGTGGGGGTGTGTGTGTGTTGGGAATCATTAGACTGTATTTTTGACTTCATATCTCTGACAATCCTTACAGGTAGAGGTTTTGGTATAGCGCATTTTGGCTTTCTGGGGCAACTTGAACTCATTGGGGCTTTTTGTAGAATTTGTTCGTGACCTCTTAGTACTTTGTCTTTTTCCTATGGCTGAAGTCAGTGGGTATAATGTTCATTTTCACAAACAATTGAGGACCATATGTGTCCTCTGGGTATTTTTTCATGCACCGAGTGTGTTCTTTTTCCACTACTGCTTAATAGTCTAGTTAGGATGTTACCTTGATTCCTTACCTATATTCAGAGAATAAAAACATGGTTGGCTCAGCTTTCTTTCAGACCTCAAGGGAACTTATTTTCCATAAAATTAACCTTTACTGTTAACAGATGAAAAAGGTCTACAGTGAATGTCATAATTATGTTTGTAACACAGCTAACTCGTAACAGTTAGCAGAAGACACATGGTGACTAGACGGAGACTGACCATTACACAGTAACTTTTTTTTTTGCCTTTTATAACATTACATTGATCAAAACGCGCTCTGGTGCATGTTACTAAAATAAGCAATTTCACACTCCAGAATTTTAGTGATTGACAAAAGTCTCCACCTTTTTTGGTCGTCTTTTGACAATTATGTTTTTATAAATAACTTCTGGAGCTAAAGACATCCACTGAAAATACCTTCCTTTCTATTTAAATTGGAAAATTGTTACCTAGGCTCAACTGCTGTAGTAGACTCACAAGGTGAGGTGACTTCTGCATTATTCCTTTCTCTAGCTTCTTTTTTACTTTTGTGTTACATTTACGTTTTATTACTCTCTTTACTTCTGTGGCACATCCATCCAGTATACCCAGGCTATTTATCAACTTTTTTCTTCAGCAGTTTTTGATTTCTCCCTGGTATCAGCTGTGGATAGTCTGGCCTTCATGGAATCTGTTCTGTAATCTTCCCCCCCCCTTAAATTCCAGGGTTTTACTCCTGACAACAGTCTCATTGGTTTATATCTTAAGACAAAATCTTTTTTGCAGTTATTCTTTTTGAATGTTTAACTTCAGACAAATTGATCAATAAGTAAATTTCACTTAAAAAGCAACAAGGTGTTAACTCACACTGTGTCTTCCCTGTGGGAAATGAGCCTAGGCAAGCAGGTAAGGCTGTGGGATTTTTTTAAAGAGTCCATCACAGGTAACTCTGGTAAAAGTGGCATTAAAGCAGTTTGGCCTTAGAATGACTGTGTTTCAGCTCAGTGTTAAATGTATTTTTTTTTCACCATTTGTTTTCGTTGGATTTTTATTTTATTTACGAGTAGTACTCCTCTGCATATTCGTGGAAGCTTCTCAGAATCAAAATATCTAGTTGCCTTTATTCTTTTTTTTTTTTTTTTTTTTTTTTCCCCTCCAAGATGGCTTCTGCCAATCCCACACTTATCTTGGCAAGTAAGGGTTACAAATGGTTCTGGTTTGTACACTCTCAGTTCTGAATTATTTTACAGTTTATTGCTGGTAATTCGGTTTTTTTTGGACTTTGGCTTCTAGCTGGACAACAGGTTTATTTTAAAGCATTTAAAAATATTCCCAGAATATTAAAGGAATTTCTTTCTGACTATTGTTACTTATTTTTCGGTGATCTTGCTGTTTCTCCACCATGCCTGATAGTAAATTACAGGAGTCTTTTTGTATTTAATTATGTTTTTGTGTTTCAGTACTGATGTGTAAATATTCAGGGTATTTTTGTATTAAGTTTGTAAGGATTCTTCTAGGCTTTTGACATTGAAATGGTAGATTTTGGTTGCTGTTAAGACTTCAGAATTTATTAAGAAACAAAGATTATAATCTGCAAGAGAAATTTGTTCTACAGACAAATACGTTATGTTTCGTATGCCTTTGCGTTTCAGCTGCCGATGGTTTAAATTATGACACCCAGTCCTCTGCTTTAGGGCTTGTGATTCTGTAACTTTTTTCAGATGCATCAACTAAGCATTGCCTAATTTGTTATGAAATTGAAAGAAAAGTTGTTCAATAATTCTGACTAAGTTGTGCTGCTAACATCTGTTTCCGATAACATATTGGTAATATGATAAGAATTTGAAAGAATTGTGTGATTACTGGGTTCAAATAACCATTCCAATGATGGTCAACCAAAGATGGCTTTTCCTTCCTTGAGATTCATTTATATGTATGAGGTGTTATTAAGTCCAAATGGCAAAGAAATCTAGTGCTGGGTGGCATACGAAGGTAAGGCACGTTGTTTTTGGATGCTGTTCTTCATGGACGCTCTGACAAATTTGTGTGATAATGATAAATTGAAGAAAGAAAAACATAGAACTTAAGTGTATTTGTAATTTAATTAAGGAAATTGGTTGAGTACTCACTACTAAAATGGTGACTTGCTGTTACAGAAAAATGAAATATGTATGCTTAGCTTTGTGACTTTTAACAAGTATTTTAAATACATAGAACAAAGGTGCTCAAAAAAGATTGTGTCCTTTGGCAGGCATGGGATGCATTCTGGAAGTGGAGGGTGTTAGATGGCCCTGTTTTGAGACAGAGTAACGTTCGGCTCATCCCTCACCATAAGTTAAGGCCAAGCCTTGATACTTAGTCTGTGTCGTTAAGGTCAGGCGAGATCTGCTCAGAACTGTTGTCTTCTTCCCTGATTTCCACATGAATTTTCCTCCATTCCACCTCCTCTCTTATCCTTGGTGCTTTGGCTATGCAAAGGGGAGCTTTCCAGCAGGCAGGAGAGAAAAAGTAGAGCCAGAGGGGTGAAGCTTGGCAAAGTCTCCTTCTTGAGAGATTGCATTTCTGTTTCACACAGCTTCTCTTTCCCCACATCTGTGAAAATAGTGTGTGTGGGAGATTTGTTTGAATTCTGGTTTTGATCTTCATATATATGAACTTTGCATATTAGAGGAAGGGGACATACTGCACCTGACTCTAACTTGATATTTTTTTTTACGATTTATTTAGCTGCAGTGTGTTAGGAACTTTAGTGAAGATGAGAATCCAGCCATGGTGATCTTTTCACTGGGGGAATTTCTGCTTCCAGATTTTTCAATAGTATTTGTTTCAGCTGTGTTTTTCTGTCTCTGCATGCCAGCTTCCTAAGGAAAAAAGCAGTGGCTATGAGGTCAGGGCGTGCATGTGAGTAGCTAATGGGATGTAACTGATCCATTGTAAGAACTCACCCTCCTTAACTGCTGTACTTAACTGTTCATGTACTTTAGAGATACGCTTCATTTCTGATATGAAGAGCCTTGATAGGGAAATACATGCAAATCTTACACAGAGGCAGGGCAACTAATTTAAACAACTTGCTCCAGAAGATAAAAAGATGATCAGGAGCCTCAGGATTTTCAGACAAAAGTGAGCATGGTAGTCTTCATAACTCCTTTCCTATGGTTACAAGCTACTTCCAAACATGGAAACCTGCTTCAGATGAGTGAAGGTGAAGAAAACAATGAATTTTTATTTTTACTGATACTGGTTCTTTGAGATATATGGATTTTATATATACTCATATATATATATATATATCTCTCAATACCTGTAGTCAAAGAATTCATGTGTGTCTGTATATATGGAGTTAGTTTTTTATGTACAGGGATGTATATGTGTGGATATATCTCTCAAAGAACTCCATACATACACACACGCGTGAGTTCTTTGATTATATATATTTGCAAATAATGCCTTGTTCCAGCTGGATATTTTCAGGCAGGCATAAAAGTACGTATTTGTTTAATTATTTTTAATCTCCTTGTTTACCAGCATTCAGAAGGCAGTTTGTTAGTAACTTGCATGGTATCTTCTTGCTGACCACATGAACATGAACTGTTTGTCTCTATAGAGCTTTTTACCAAGTGTTTATGCCTGAGAGCTATGATGAACTTAAATCTCCGATACTAAACTGAGCCTCTGTCAGTTTTATTGATAAGAATGGGTGCCTCAGGAATGCTAAATTACTGTGTAGAAAATGCTTGTTGTTTACATGGATCTTGTTATGCATATCCACATGAAGTGGATGTCAAATACGTCCTTTGGAGCAGAATTCATCAACGTTTCAGGTGAATCATTCTGTATTTATCGGTACTGCTATGCAGATTGACCTGAAAACACTTTGACTTCCAGTCATTGGATATTGTTGTATGAAAAATGTGAGCATTGAATCTCTGAATGAATTTATCCTGAATTCATCTTATCTAAAACCTCTGCTGCTGTTTTTAAGATCAACTTTTTAGTTTAGTCTGTGCTTGAAGTTCAGCTCAAGCAACTGAATTATTTGTTTGTCTTTTCTCTTTACATGGTTCCCTTCTAAATCATTGCTGTGTCAGTCTAACACAGTGAGGCGTTACATCCTAGCAGTCTGTAACAGGCACACTCATGCCTCCTCTTCTTCGTTTCATGTGTGTAAAGGAAGGATGGAGGAATCTTGCATCTCTCTTTCCATTTGTATGTCAGCTGACTTAGGATTGTCTATGGAGTTTGCTGCTGCTTAAAATAAAGGCCTGCTTAAAATAAGTGAAATTTTCTTCAATTGAATGCTCTTCATCCTGGTTGGATAGCTTGTTTAATCATCTTTATGTCATTTCTAGCTATGTTTTGTGTCCCATTAACTTACGAAGGCTTATTTCTTTCTTCAGTGGGCTTATCCATTTATGGACAAGATAATTGTCCATAAAGGCTGTTGGGAGCCTTGGTTACGCAGTGCCTGGGGCGATGCCACAGGAAAGGTCCTTCGGGGTGTGCTATGCTGGTTTTGAGTCATTGCTTCAGAACATCACCCCTCGTTGATCCTTGTAAGGAGATGAGAGAAACTGCAGGTGAAATAATCAAGGTATCGCCCTCTACGCTTTCTGGTCTTGCTATCTGTTCTGGAGAAATCTTTGCTTTTGCGCTTGTACTCAGTGCTTTCAGGCTGAGTGCCATGTCTTCAGGCAGAGTGCCCAGCCTTTTTCTACCTGAAGTTTGAGCCAGTAATCTTCAGCAGCTTTCCAGCTCTTGGTGTTTTCCAATTCAGTTGCTCTCATTTCCAATTTGAAATAGATTTGGGTGCAATCTGCAGCCTGGTGCTAGGCTGAATCTGTAGGGTTGCAGAGGGAAGACATCAGCTCTAAATACAGTGATAGAGGAAGACTGTTCCAGAAAAATTTAAGGACTAATAGGGATGTAGAGTTTATAGGTACAATCATGGCACTCTTAATGCAGAGTTTGAGATGGCTCTGTTTTATATTAACATATTGCTTTGGTCTGGATGAATGGACTGTATGTCTGGAATTCACAACCACACTGTGCTAGCTCATAACTAACTTTGACAATATCTCCAAGACTCAGGTTGCCTGGACCCTGGTATAGATAGCTTTAGTCTTCATCCTGTTCCAACAAGATGACGATACTATTATCTACCTCTCACCATTCACATCAGAAACCTTTGACATAAGAGCTCTTCTGTGGCCTGAGGACGTTGTATGTACATATGACCAAGAGGAGCAATCTCCTAAGAGGGGCTGCTTTCTCCTAGATGAGGGTCAGTCTCCTGAGGAACACTGGCAAAGAAAGGATACAAGAAGTCAAGGGAAGTTCAAGTCCCTATGAAGCTGATTGTTCATTATGCTCAATTTTTATCTTTTCACACTAGGTATATACAATATACATAATATTAATCAGTTCAGCTTCTGACAGTTTTCAGAAAAAAATTAATCTGGGCCAATGTTTCAAGACATCCTTTGAGACGGGAGACTTCCAAAGGAGGTGTTTTTGCCTTGGAAATTCATGGGAAGTAACGATTCTCCCTATTTCACGTCAAGTCTTTTCTTTAGGATTGTTATCACTTGTGTTACTTCTTCATTTATTGGCTTCCATGAGGTACTGTGTTTCTTCAGTTGTGCTGTATTTGAGTGCTAGGAGCCCTATTCAGCTCTGAAGTGTGCTGGAGCATACTTGAGGTATTCAGAAGCTGCCTGGATGTGGTCCTGGACACTTGCCTCTATGCGGCCCTGCTTGAGCAGGGGGATTGGACAAGATGACCTCCAGAGTCCCTTCCGATCTCAACCATTCTGTGATCCTGTGACTCCGTGGTATCCCTCAGAAATTCTTTCGAGTCTGTAGTCGTTTGTTTCCGTCTGCACCTTTTAATAAGAGTCTTCATTGTTGTTGACCTTGGATCTGTAGAGGAATGCAGCAGTTTGATTTTGTGACTCTGTGCAGGCTTTTATTGGGATAAGGTTATTATTTTCTTATGTTGGGCTGATAACTAGCTGATACTTTTTTTTTTCTTCCCCCAAAATTGCATGCATCCCTCAGCTAACGTTATAGATTTCAGGCATGATTTATTTTTCTATTTGTTTATGAATATCTCTTGCCTCTATTGTCTCTGCTATAGGGAGCTCTTTAGATACTATTATGTCAAGCTGAGGACCATCATGTTGGATAGAGGAGTTTCTGTGAAGCTGCTTGAGTGGAATGAATACATGCAATTAGAGCAAGAGAGAGAGGTGAGATCTTCAGCATTTTCAAAGTGTGCCTTTCTCAGATCTGCAAAACCTTACTTGGTAGTTCCATACATGTGCTGTAAAGTACTGTGCAGTCATTCGGAGGCTGTTCAAGCAAGATGAGTCTTGATAAAAAATGCTCTTGGAGATGCTTTTCATGTGAACTATGTAATTTACTAGGTGAATAATTATCATATTGCTAGAAGAGCTAGGAATATGAAGGCTAACATATATGTTGAAGGAGAGAGGAAAGGCCATTTACATGTAACAGTGTATAGCTACCATGTCCTGAAGAACCTTTGCATTCAAAATGCCTTCTCCCTTTCTGCCTTGGGCTCTTTTTGTATAAACTGGGGAAAAGCTGCTAGGAATTAAGGGTATGATATGGCCTATTTGTACGATATCAGCATTTTTAGTCACTGCTTCAGCCATTGCTATATTGTTTGCATACGTGAGTGATTGCAACAGCCACATTGCTAAACTGTAATTTTTCCAGTAATATAGGCTGTGAATTTTTGTTCCCTAAACTGTTTGTGAAGGAATGTTATTTCTGTGTGTACTTACAGCAACAGGGCTTTGCTTTCAATTGTGTGTGTTTTTTTTTTTGTTTGTTTGTTTTTTTTTTTTTTTTTGGGGTGCTTTGTTTGTTTTTGTTTTTCCTCTGCAGTGTCAGTCATTATAGAGAAGCTATGATACATGTCTTTGAATGGAACAAAATGCGATAGGTTAAACCAGAGCCTAACAAAAATTTAGAAAATGTGGATCTTCTTTCTCAGTGTCTCTGTATCTTTCTGGCCTCAAAGTGTTACATCTTATACTATAAGCTTTTTTTCTAATTATATGAAGAAATTTTTTTTCTATGTCCTTGATCCTGTAGAGTGATGTCATGTACATGCAGATAAACTGCTTAGTTGTGTGACTTCTGTATATTTCCTCTAGGGTGTGCAATATTTTGAGGATGATGACCAAGTTTGGAGGACATTTAATTAGCATTAAAGGCCATTAGCATAATGCCATCTAATTAGTGTGTGTTGAGTTATGCTCCCGTTTCCTGCATTGGGTGAAATTTGTTAAAAGCTGAGCAGGTCATGTTGGGAGGAGGTAGAGATAAGTACAAGACCTTGAGATGACGTGAATAACTAACCTGCATAATTCTGTGTGTTACAGAATAAACAACTAAGGGGGCTACTATTTTGTACTACATATTACATTTTACTTCAGCAGTTGGTACTACAGTTACAGAAGTGGAAAACTGAAAAAAGGATTCTAAATCCAGATGTGGTTAGAATGAATACCATTGACAGATTTGCAGTCCGTTACACTAAGTCTAAACTGCTGTTTTATTTACTATCATAGATTTTAAGTATCATTTTATAGCTAGTGTTTTTGTCAGAAAAGATTCAGCCCTTGATCACAACTAAGACATTAACAAAGACGTACTGTTTGCTTCTTGAAGATAAGCTTGAGGATTTTTCTACCCCTCTGGAACTAGTTTCTCTGCATTATCAGTAAAGGTTATTGTATGGCTAATTACATGGCAGTTCAGGTTGATTTAAGAATCCAAATGTTATTGCAGAAATAGAAGAGGCTTAGACCATTATTATTTTTAGTGTTCACTAAATCTCCAGTGCTATGATTTTCTTTTCTACTGTGGTGAGCTCAAATGAGCAGGCTTGAAAAGGCTAGTTAGCCACTGGGGATATTAAAAATAAAGTGGAAACTACATTGTACTACTTAGATTATTAGAAATGCGTGTTTGTTGTTTTTTTTTTTTTTTTTTTTAATTGAGTGGAGAAAGAGGAAACAACAAAAACTTCTGGTGAGTCTCTGTCACCTCAAGTTGGGAAAGAGATGGCTTTTAATACATTTCAATGTGAGAAATCTAGAAGGTGTGCAGAAAAAAAACAGTTTTTAGCTTCAGTTCTGTGTTTGATGCTAGTCAAAATGTAATTCAAGCAATTTTATTCTGTAGCCACCGTATGACCTACCCAGCGGCAATCAGCCCTCCTCTCTCTCTCTCTCTCTCTCTCCTTTTTTTTTTTTTTTTTTTTTTTTTTTTTTTTTTTTTTTAAGCTAATTGGCCTATGTTTAGCTTATTAAATGCCATCTGGACTCAGTAAAAAGCAAGTGACCTGCACTGAATTAGTGTAATTGTAATACAAACAGAACATGTCATAGTTTTGGTCTTATACAGGAAAAGAGAAAGTTGGAGAGATTTTTTAGTCTGATAAATAAAACTGAAGATAAGGGGAGCCAACTTTGGCTCACAGTTCAGTTTACGTTTTAACATCGTCTTTTAAAGAATAATAATTGACATTTGAATTTTGTATGTATGTTTTCTTTTTGGAACATTTTCTCTTCTGGAAGAATCTTCCTTAGGATGTATGTCATGCCAGTTACTAAATCATGACCAATCATTACAAAGGCCAGTTTCATCAGACACAGTCCCATTTCAGAAAGATGATTTCTTTGTGATCTACCTGGACTGTCCAGAATTTGGTATCTTGTTTTACCTCCGTCATTCGGTAGGATTATTTTTGAATGCCATTCTGTAGTTCATATTTTATACTTACTGTTTCAGAAAGAAATGATTACACCTACCAAGATAACAAAGTGCCATGAAGAACTGAAATACCAGTTCCAGTGGTATATTTGCATTTTAATTCTGACTTTGATCTTGTAGTTTTATTATTCATTTTGGTTTAAAAGGGGTGTTATTTTTTAAAATGTAGGATTTAATGTCATTGTGTAAGTAATACTGTGCCTCAGTTTTTTCTGTTTTCATCTGGTCATTCAAATGTCCAGATCTTACTTTGTGATGCCTCCCACAGCTTGTGTCTATGTCAAGGCTATGGAGTAGGAAAAAAGTTAGAATTGCTCAAGCAACTACATTTTCTTACAGGAAAGGTTGTAGATAAGTTTTATGCTAATCTAGTAACAAAATTAAGGGGCTACAATGTAAATTATATTTTTATGAAGCTATTAGAGAGAATATTGGAAATACTAGCTAAGAAAGAACATTAACACTGTTCTCTGTACCTGGTAGCCAGGAAAGCAGCGCCATTGAGCCTTGTGTTCTCTCAGTGCCTTAGGTGTCGGTGGGGCAGAGACAGGAGAAGACGGTTTCCTTCTTTCCCTGAAGGTAGACAGAGCTTTAAGATGTAAGAACTTAGTTACTCTTTCATAGACTAGAAAATCTTCTATAATTAACTAGATGTTTCCTTTATTTCAGTGGGATGTAGGGATTTAATATCTGGAATGTTGTGATCTGTCAGTTTTAGTTCTTAGTTTGAACACTGCAAATGAATGGGTTGTTTTTCTTTGTGCTGGTGGTTGGCTTTTGCTGTCACCGGTTCTTCTGTTGTCATTCTAAATGGTGAAGTGGGAAGCAGCAAACGTGACCATTGTTCCTTTGTGTTTCATGTTTCTTCTGTTAAACATGGTTATTCTGTTTCTATACCTAGGCTGACCAAACATGATAATCCTTTTATTTATTTCCCTATTTAAAATTACCAAAGTCACCTTTGGACCATCCCAGTGAGCTGTCTGCCACTGTAGGTTTCTAAATTGACAGTGTGCAGATTATTTTTCTAGCAAGACTCTATTCCAGTTGTGATGTGACTAGATTAAATTCCCCCTTTCTTTTGTGCTACCTGTAGCCTCTTGAAGTATTGACTCTTAAATGTAAGTCCTTGTATAGTCCACAGAAATGAAAGGCAGAGGAGCTGTTTGAACAGAAGTCCCTTCCATGGGGGGAAGCATGGATTATTCTATTCTAAAGGCCATCTAGTCCAACCCACCTGCC